>APFE030261650.1:0-24660 GCA_000404065.3 Pinus taeda
ATGCACTTTTGCACCCTTCGAGGAGGTTTTGATGAATGAATGGAACAGGATTTATTGATATCTGCATTTAATATCTACTACTGATGTTGCACTTTTGTACTCTTAGTGGATGTTGGATTAAGAAAAGATAAATCATTATTGCTTGAAGCTCATGAGTAGAACTCGTTATAAATGGTACTTTTATCTCTTAACTATTTCTGCCTATGTGTTAAAGTGATATTCATGTTCAGTTATTTATATATGAATGTGTGAATGCTTGAGTTATCATTTGGCACTTTTGTACGGTGATAGCTATTTATTTATGCTTAATATATGAGTAACTTATCATGCGATATGTTTTTCATAATTGTTTCCTCTAACTTTTTATAAGAAATGGTTTATCTTTATTGAATTCTTTTCTCATAGCAGTTGAATGATATTTATTACCAATTGTTATTTGAAATCATTTTAGATCACATAACAGAAAGATTACATCCCGGGTTAGTTTAGAATTAGATATTTATGTTTATTAGAATACAATTGCATGTTGTTAGATTAGATTTAGAATAAAAGCATTTTACTTAGGAATTATTAGAAAGGAAATATCAATTCTCAACACACACACACACACATATATTGGGAAACTGGTCCCATATCCCTAGTCGGACCCACTATACCAAACGGAAAAGGAGCTACTAACCAAGGTTTGGACCGGGTGGGTATCCCCCTTGTTGTAGACCCGATTTTCGAGGCTTCAACATATTTGGCGCTAGAAAGAGGGCCCCGAACTGTGAATGGAAAGTAAGTCTAAATCTAAATACCATTCTGAGAGTAAATCGCCCTCACCATCTCCCCCGACTTCTCCATCGCACTAAGAATCTTTTAATCTTGAGCAAGAAGTCGAAAAAACAAGAACCACTGCCACAAACCCTAACAATTTCAGAGCAATCTACTATTGAACCTCCTGAAGTTGAATCGTTGATTTATAAACTTCAGCAATTTTCTATATCACCCCAAAGATCTGAAAAATCTCAAGGCAGTGTGACTTTGCAATATAACCCTGCTCATCCTCTCACCAGATTAAAAAGCGAAAAGTTTGGTATTGAGCCAACTAAGTTACCTCTACCTACAAGGAAGAGAGCAAGGAAATCACCTAAAGGGTCTGATAGCAAGACTCTTTCATCATCATCATCCATCTCTACCTCTCCACCGTGAAGTCAACCATCCACCCCTCCACTTTAGATTATTGTCCACCAGTCCACTGGAGCTTCACATCTCCTTCTCAATCATCTAGAACTGTAATATCCTCATCTTCCCAACCATAGGGATCATCTTCTGTGCTTTCATCTGTTAGTAGTTCAGCGATGGCCCAAGCTCCATGGAATAACCCAGGGATAGTCTTAATGCCTGCGCCCTTGAGTCAAATATCGGCCCATCCTTAAAAATGGTTGCCGAAGTTTAATCCTGAAGTAAGCATGCTAGCGGAAGAACATATCAACAACTTTATGTTATCTATAAATCTTAATGGAGTTACTAATGAAGACGCTATCATCTGGCTCTTTCCTTACACTTTGCAAGGAGCAGCTGGATCATGGTATTTCTCATTACCATCTGGAACAATTCCTGACTAAGTTTGGTGATGACAGGTCTATTGCGACGCTGACCAATAACCTGTCTAACCTTAAGGCTGAGTCAAAGGAACCTATCAAAGATTTTAATTCATGTTTCAATAAACTGTTGAACAAAATTCCTACCGCTTCCAAGCCCAGTGAAGAAGTTTGAAGTGAATGGTACATCTCTGCTTTACCATCGAACATAGCAATCTTTGTTGATAGGGCTAACAAAACAACTTTAGCAGACAATATGAAGGAAGCAATAGCAGTAGAGAAACATATCATAGCCCTAGAAAATAAAAATGTCATTGATGAACGAAAATCTAAGAAGGTTACTTTTAAAGAAGATCCCAAGAAAAACAATCGAAAGACCCATTCGATTTAGAAGGATTGTAGAAAGTTTTGAAAACCATGCCAAACGAAATGGTTGACATTAAGAAGCAAGTAGCAAAGACTTCTTTTAAAAAGCCTTATAAGCCTTATAGAAGAAATCCTTTGACTGATTCAAAGCCTCCCAATGCTATTACAAATGTTGAAACAGAGGAAGAAGAAGAGGAAATTGCTACCGAAGAGCCTACCGATGAGGAAGAAGTCACAGAAGTACAAGGTATGTGGGATTTCATCCTCCCAGATGAAGAGGATCAAGAGGCATCGCCAATTAGTACTAGAAGTCGAAATCAACTCGATCCTCCTCAACCTACTCCTAAGCCAAAGAGCGTAAGCTCAACGCCTAAGGATAAAGTCGCAGCAAAGAAGACATCACCCAAAGTGAGTCAAACAAGCCCAGTCCAAATGGATTCACCAAATCCATCTAAAACATTGATTGTTTCAGATGAAATGGAGTATAATATCATAGAAGACATGAAGAAGACTAGGGCTAACATCACTTTTTATGAATTGAGCAAGTTAAAACATCAGCAAAAGATACTTTTGAAAGAATTACAAGAAGTACCAATTGCACCTCTGCCCGTCGCTGTAATCTCTCAAGCTTCTCATGAGATGGGAAAACCACCAACTAATGTGGCTAGTAAGGTTGGTCCAAACAATATCGCTTTAAATGGAGGAAGGTCAAGATCTCATACTCCCCCATTTCTTCTTACTTATGAAGTTTTCAAAAAAAAATTGCATAATTGTTTAGTTGATTCTGGAGCTTCATCTAATATCTTACCTAAATCGATATGTGCAAAGTTGAACGTTCAACCTCAGAAATCTATTGTGTGCATAGTTCAGCTAGATTGGTCGCAAGTTGAAGTGATCGGTGAACTAAATCAGGTTACCATAAGGCTGTCATCTAATCCAAAGGTATGTCAAGTTATCGACATTTTAGTTGCAGATATTCCAGAATTTTATGGATTAATTCTTAGCCGAGATTGGTCTGAAAAACTTCATGGATACTTTGCAATTGATTGGTCGCATATGTGGCTCCCTTACAATGGCAAACCAAATCAAATAAAAGTTGAGCGAGAAAGACATCAGAAATACATAGTAACAGAATTGGAAGGAGAAAATGAACATGTAGCATACAGCAACAATATTATTGGAAACTATTCTATTGATTCTTTCTTAGGAAATTTTAATGCTCATACTTCACCTTATTTAGAACATGTTGTTTTATCTCAAGTAGAAAATTTCTCTCAAACAAATAGTTCTAAATGTATAAATTTTATAGATAATCCTATAAATAAATCTTTATTTTGGAAGTTATTCTTTGACGGTTCTAAGTCTAACGGAGGAGCAGGAACCGGATGCGTACTAATCAGTCCAGAGGGAAACAAAACTATGCTTAGTTGTAGACTCGAGTTTGATTGCACCAATAATACTGCAGAATACGAGGCTTTAGTCCAAGGATTATACAAAGAAATCGGGTTAGACATCAAATATCTACAAGTTTTCAGAGATTCTGAAATTGTTATCAGACAGGTACGAAATACTATAAATTGTCTATCAAGTAATTTAAATCATTACCAATCTTTAGTACAAGATCTGACTGAACATTTTATAGCATTCAATATTTCATCAATTCCCAGACTCCATAATTCTAGTGCGGACCTCTTAGCAAACGTAGCCTCCAAGCTCATTCCCTCAGAAGATTATAGCCCCGATAGATTTTCAATTGAATTAATCCTTAGACTCTCGATTCTTTTTTTTTTTGTAGGCAAAGGTGGTGCATCTCATTTTCTATTAACATATCAGAAAATTACATCAAAATTAGTGGACCAGCTACCCGCCCACCAGGGGAAACCGAGTAGGGTATCCACCTAAAGTTTTTAACACCATACCAAAAAAAGAAGTCACGTAGTCTCTTTTTCCTGGCTAAATAGACATTACAGTCCTTCCCTGGTCTAATTCTAGTGATCTGCATATATAAACTGTCCATTACAAAAAGAGGGAAGCTGCCTAAAGTATCTAAATACCGCAAAATCATCAGAAGGGAGACAAGAACTAAAACTACTCAACAGCATTAGCAAAGATTGGAGAGTCCTCCTTGGAGCTGCTCTGCTGGCTGGCCTTGAGCAATTTCTGAATCTCTTCAAGCTACTTCCCTTGCATCTCCATGGAGATTTGCAGGATCCGGAGTTCACGCCTCAAATTGGGTACACCCTGAGCCATCTCAGCCATTTCAGAGGCCACCTGCTCCAGAGCTTTGGCCAGCAACCGTTTCATTACCCAATACATATGAAGGGATTGTTTGAAAAGAGACATCCTTCCTCTTGTATTACCAGGGTCATGAACCAGCAGCTCCCAATCCTCCATTTCTGACTCTGATTGGGCCTGAATTACCTCTTCTTCCATATTCTGGATGATGCGCCCGATTTTCGGGTTGGTGTTCTGAACATAAGCACATTCTGCCCGCTAGATTTTATGCACAAAGGTTTGCCTGGCCTTCCTGCCAGGACGATGGCTCGGCTCAGGGACTTCTTTCTTGCTGCCCTAGGCTTTACTGGCCACGCTGTTCTGACCATGGCTGGGAGCAGTCTCATAGCCATCATGATTGACCCACCTCCGTCGCCCGCGCGTAGGAACCCTTTGACCACGCCGGCTCCTCATACTGACACCCATGGCATACCGTTCCTACTCTTCAGCATTCATACTAGGGTCGCTGCTCCCTCCCTCATCTGAAGTGTCAGGGACCTCAAAGACATCGTCCGGGACCTCCTCTTTCGCAATCCCTTTACCTTTCCTATCAGCCACCTTGGTCTGCACAACTTCCATTTCCTCTACAAGCCGAGCCTTCTTTCTTGTTTCCATCCTACCGTCCACCGAATGCCGACTGAAAGAAATGCAGGAGGCCCTCAGACAACCAGTGATGCCTTTCGCGCTGCTGCAACTAGTTGCAATTCTCTGTGGGTGGGTACTTTGCATGCGGGCTTTTATAGAATCCCGGAGCCTGCTCCTTCTATCCATCCGTCTGTCCAAATCCTGCCATCTGTTCCCGCAAGCATGGCAATTCCTATCAAACATCTGGTTTGATTTATTACTATTTACAACCTCTGACATGTACTCGCCATTACCACGCTAGTTCGGATCTGCCATTGGGTTGATGTAAGGCGAAGAATTCTCCTCAGATTGCGTACCTTCTCGATGTGATCTCCCATGACGATCACCAATCGCTTCACCCAGGCCGCTCTGACGTTCTTTAACCGCCTGTCCTAACTCCCGTCCTTCCCCAAGGCTCCGCACGAGCGGAATCATTCTCATGGGGTTCTAAATCATAATAAGCCTACATGGGCTAGACTCTCCTCGTCCCTCTAGTGCTCCATCCCATCGCACTCCACCTCTCTACCTGTGGCTTGGACATGATCCACCTTGATGATGGTTTCCAAGTCCGACCATTCCTGATGCCCGCGCACCGCTCTCCATTGGACATCCACCAAGCTGCCGCGGCCTCTGCATCCCCAGTTCACCAGGAAGTCATCCGCCTGGTTCCCTTTCCGCCTCACATGGTTGATCACCTTATACTCGATGCAAGGCAAGAGCTCTACTATTTCCTGGACTATTCCGGCTGATCGCCAACTACTCGAGACTTTTTCCCAATTCCGGCCATTGCAAAGTTTTTTCAACATCTCCACCGCGATCTGAGAGTCCCCTGTGATTTCGAGGTTGGAATATCCGTTTCTGACCGCAATTCGTAAGCCTTGATGCAGAGCCCAAAACTCTGCCTCATTATTTGTCATCTCCCCCCCCCCATTCAGCAAAAATCCATCTTACCTGATTACTGCTGTCCCTGAAGATACCACCAAAGCCAGCTTCGCCCGGGTTCCCCTCAGAGGCCCCATCGAAATTCAATTTGATGAAATTTTCTTTAGGATAGCAGAATTTATCCGGGTTGTTAGACCGCATCTCATGATTGGGGTTCTGTTTATGAAAAACCATTTCGAATTTTAAATTTAATCTGTTCAGGATTTCTTCCTCCATCGGGTTGGCCTTCCAATCTTCCCTAACCCATTTATCCACCAAGATTGTTTCTTGCGGAAGCTTAATTGCTTTTCCCCAAATGACTTCCAGCTCCATTGCTGAGTTCTGGAATATCCTGCGATTCCTCTCCTTCCAGATCATCCAGAGGGAGAATCCAGAGATGAGGTCCCAAGCTTGCCTGACTACTTTACATTGAAAGACTTCCTTATTCCATTGGAAGACCACATCATTGAATTCGCGGGGGGCATTTTCAGGTTTACCAAAAGATCTTTTGGTGTTTATCCACAGGGTCTTGGCAAAGGGGCAATGAAGAAGCAGATGATCTCTGGATTCCCCCTCCGAATTACACAGACAGCATCTCGATGGGCCATTAAAACCTTTCTTTTGAATCTGATCCCAGGTGAGGATTTTGTTTTTTGATGCCAACCAGATAAATATGGAGACTTTCGGCCACCAATTCCTTTCCCAAACAATTCTCCAATCGGGGTTTGCTTCGTTTCCAGATTGCTCTGAGGTTAGGAAATAGGCCTCCTTAGTAGTGAACGAGCCCTTCATAGAATTTCCCCAACGAAGAATATCCCTGCCATTGTGGGCTTTAATCTTTCTTGACTCAACCTCCTTACTGAAGACTGCTTTATGGTCCGTGCTGAACTCTCCTTCCCACTTCGACAGATCCACCCAAGTCCTCCAGCTTTCATCTGGGTTATTAACTTTCCAATAGTCCCTGACGAGAGGTCTTTCTCTTCCAATTCTGTCGTGGACCTGTTGGAGGCCCTGAATGGAGCTTAGTCTTTCCTTCTGATGCCATTTATCCTCCCAGAAGTTAGCTTCCTCGCCACCTCTAATCTCCCAGAAAGAATGCTTTTCTACCAGATCCCTGTTGAGACGAGCCAGGTCCCAGACCAAAATGGTGGGAAAAAACTTTAGTGAGCATCACTTGTGGATTATTTATGGAAATGGAAACTAGCAAAGGAATTGGCAAACGAAAAGAGGAAATAAATAACATTTAAAGATGAAAAATAAAGGAAAACATGAGAAAAATAAAGTGAATCGATACAAATTTTCATGTAAGGTAAATTAGAGGAAAAATGAAAGAAAATGAAAGAAAATGGAAAAAGGAAAAGAAGAGAATATACATCAATGATAAAAGGGCACCTAAGGAACAATTGGTATCTTTTTCCTCATCTTTTGATCAGGATCAATGAAGGAGAAGGAACACGCACTTGGACAAGCAAATAAGGAATGCAAGGAAGTGCAAGGAGACATTTGGATCATCAACTACATTAGGCTTAATTTGCAGGTAATAGATTTCATGTGTGGTCTCCTTAGTAGTCTTAGGATGCGTTGTATATGCATGTGGTTCCTTACTTACATGTTGCCATTTACATGGATATTTTCCTGGATTGATAGTGGTTTCGGCCTTGCCTTTTCATTTCCTAGATACACATGGTCTAAAGGGTTACCCATTTGGTTTTCTAATTGGTTCTAATGTTTCCTATGGTTGTGGGTTGAAACAGATTCTTTGGAGCCTTAGACCAGCTTGAGTTTGCTAGAGGTTGTGCATTGTGTTACTAGTCTCTAGAGCCTAGATTTGGAACAAATCCTCTAGATCCATAAACACATTGGGTTCTATGGAGGTTGTGGGTTGAGATTTAGTTCTTGAAGCCTTGGAAAACTTTGATAGAGATTGATATGGTTGATATTATATATTTGTAGGCCATGGAGGTGAAATCACTATGGTTGAGGGTTGAGTTGGTTTGGCCGTTAGAAGCCTTGAATGATTTTGTTTTTGTTTAACCCTTATGATCCCACATTCATGCTTGGAATATGGCACATGGGCGATTGGATGAAAGAGAGATTTGGTTCAACCCAATCTATGGTTGGGTGGTATTTGGAAATCATTGACCTATTTGGCATTTTCATATTTTCATATTAGTTATTTTCCTGTTGGGATTTATGAGAACTTGTACTAGTTATTAGGGTTATCCTATGGTCGATTTGTCATAGTTTCTATTCTATTTTTATGTTGGTTATATGAATAGTTCTATAATGTGCTCTAGTCATGGATCTCTCTCATGATTTTATAAGTTACTGGATAGTTAATGAATGCATGGGCTAAAAAGTGTTATTCCAGCTAGCTTGAGAGGGAATTGAGGCTTCTCGGTGATTCTTAGAGGAAGTTTAGAATTTTATGATTAGATATGAATTAATGACTTGTATCTTATATGGTTATCATGTGTTTGGTGAAATATATATCTTCCATTAGGCATGTTTTGGTCAAGATATGACTGAAGTTTTATTTGTTTAGAATTATTATCCCTATTAACATTATTGTAGAATGTTATAGGTAGTTCTGGGAAGTGGATTGGAGGCTTTCTTGAAAAGGTGGCATAGATCTCATGACTGTTGTCGGGCTGCTAATATGTCATTATTATTATCACCTTTTAACACCTATTTCGTCCATTTATACCTTTCTTTATCACGTCGTTTATCATGATTTATCATATAATTCCATTATATAATTATTTATGCTCTTATGGATAAATATTATTTTTTCTCATTTATTTTTGATAAATTCATGATTATTATGCATGATTTTTCCAATGACGGTTTATTAATAAATTTGTTGTAAAATCACTCACCATTTTAGCCTCCAAGATATTTTCCAGATTGCAGATTTGATCTCCACCTCATCATTAATTATTCCAACTCAAAAATTCGCTGGAATAAGAAGTGACAGTTTTTCATTGGACATTTCGGGCAAGTGGAGAAGAATCTAGAAAATCCGAAACATGGGTTTTGTTCATACTGGACCGAGTTAGTATCATGAGGAGAAATTTTTTCAAATTCAGTCTATACTAAGAGAAACAGAAGGTTCTCTAAAGACAATTTTCTTAGATTCGCTATTGCGGCTGGTTTCCAAATTATCTCAATTGCAATACCAAATTCGACTTGTTCGTGTTGAATGTTGATGAAAAGATATTTTAGATACGATCTTGCTGATCAATTTGTTGTGAACAATCCAATTCTATTATGGGAATCATTTTGTAATCATCTCTATTGTAACTTCTCCCTACTCTTTGTGTATTTAAATGAAAACAGAGATGAAAGAAGGGGATTATTAGAGATAGGATAAGATAGGATAGGAGGAGAGGGTATAATGGAGATATTTAGGTTTTCTCTTGAGACTTCAATTGTAATTTCAATATACAGAACGTTATTCTGCAGGACAGATCATATTGTAATGTGGAGTGAATTTAATGATTAATATATAATTTGCATTGCTGGTCATTTGGATATTCTGAAGTAGCTCAGGAGTACTCGTTGGTGGCTAGGGCCTAGTCTCTGGCGGATCTTACTAATATTCCCTCTTTGATACTTCTCCATTTCTTATAAGATTATTCTATTTTATATCTTTGCATCTCCTCCGACTTTATTCTATTTCATATCTTCTGATTTCCTGTGAGTTTACATTGCAGTTAGTTTACTTTCCTTTGTTCTAATCTCATGTACTTCACAACTTTGTCATTTGATTTCATTTATGCCCACTGCAGATTGAATTAATTATCATTTAAGACATTGATTTTTTGTTAATTACGATAAGAGCGTGCTTAGTATAGAATCAGCTGAAAGAGATTGGTTAATACTACTAAACTCTCGGCAGACATCATTTCCATTTGAATTGCTTAATTCAGATAGAGTGTGATTCATGTAGAATCAGCTAAAATAGATTGGTTAATGCTAATATGCTCTCAGGTGATGCTATTTTCAATTGAATTGCTTTCTTCAGATTTGATTATGGTTTTTCTTGAGATTAAGTCATAAGGTTTAGATGTATTATTTCCTTTAAAATTTACAGCTTGCGATTTATGATTGCATCCATTTACTCTTGTATTGAATTTAATAGATTATCCTAAATCATTATTCTCTAGATTTAGAGCTTGCATATACTTTGTATACTCTTGAAACAAAGATACTTACCCAGCTTGATAATTAATGTGAGGCAATTAGGAGTTTTAAAAGACACCTTTTAGCACCCAACATTTTGGTGCCATTGCCGGGGAGAGTGTTGCCATTTCACAGAGAATGATGTATGTTTGATATTTACTGCTAGGAATGAATTGGGTATTAAAAATGAAAGGTAAGAACCTACCTAATGAGCAAGTAAAGTGCTTGCTCCTCTGCCCACTTTTCAGCACAATTGCATAGAAGTTGAAGTAGGTGTTTGATGTTTGTCTACTATGAAAGAATTGGGTATTACAAATAGAAGGTAAGAACCTGCGTAATGAGAAAGTAAAGTGCTTGCTCCTCCGCTCGCTATTCAGTATAATTGCATAGGAATTAAAGTAGAAATAAATGTTTGTATTTTTGTGTGAGTGACTAAGAAAAAAGATAAGAATTTTCGAAAAAAAATCTCATAATTTCGCTCAAGTGGTGATGTAAGCACCACCTATTTCACTAACCAATTGGCAAGAACATTTGAAGGAGGATCCTCAAAGGAACACATGAAAAACATCTTCTATTATGGTAAGAAATGGCTCAAATTTCTAGCTTTGAATTCCCTATCAAAGATCTAGGAGGAGTGACACAAATGCACATAATTCCCCCATCTTCTCTACAAAATTTTCATGGTTTAGCAAACGAATACCCAGATACATTTTTATTTGAGTTTGAAGTACTTTGTAGAGGATACAATTATTGTACTAATGATCAAAGGTTGAAAGTGTTTCCTCTTACTCTAAAAGGATCTGCTCTCCGATGGTTCATGAGCCTAGGTGGGAACTACATCCAAACATGGGAGGACATGAAGAACATATTCTTGAAGAAGTACCAACACTATTGCAAGACCGATGAAGATATTTTCAATATGATACAAAGCGAAGATGAAATCTTGGAGGATAATGTAGAGCGATTTCAACATAACCTTCAAAAATGAAAGCATAAGTATTTGGAAAAATAGATCTTAAAAACACTCGTTTTTAAAGGAATCAAAGATGAATTTTTAGAACTCCTAAATCTGATAGGAAAAGGTGATTTTTTTTGTTATAATAAGATGATGTTTGTGAATTGTGCATAAGGTATTCAAGAGGAATCTCCAAGGCTGGTAAGAATTCTAGAGATGTTTTTTCTTTCTTTTCCGAATCTGGTACAAGAATAGGAGATATAAGAGTTGAAATCAATGATTTATTTGAACATTTTAAAATTAATTTTATTAGCTCTCTGAATTCAAAATTGGATGTTTTTCAAGTTAAAAAACAATCAAGAATTTGATGAAGTGTTTTTCCCTCATTACCGAAAGGAGCATCCCATAGATAGTTGTTCTTCCTTATCTAGGATGGAAGTAGCATATCAAAGAGATGGAGAAGTTGCAACAAGGTAAAAACCATGGAAATCATGGCCTACACGTATGGTTCAAAACACCTCCCTTCCATTTTCTTACTTTCATAATCCATTATGGAATACTCCTCTGTTAAGGCATCCATATCAATCTCCATATAACCCCCACCAATCCTATCTACAAGTTTGGCATTGTTCGTCTTATGATTGCATGACTACTCTCCCTCATCTTGTAGCACAACAACATCCTCCATATTCTTCACCAGCTCTTCCACAACATCTTGCTTGCCTACTAAAATGATCCACTCAACCTAATCAACTACATCATCAAAATGCTCCATTTCCTACATAATTTCTTGCTCACATCATTCCACTCCATCACCATAATAGACTAGTACAACATGCTTATAGTGTTGAACTGCAAAATTTACCCACCCTTCCCACACATTCTATCTCACATCGACCATTGGAGAAAACTTATACTGAGATTCATAATCTTTCAAATCCAAAAATTGTAGAGGTTGTGGAAAAAAATGAGGTTTCTTCTAGTTTGCGTCAACAAGCCATTTTAAAAACTCAGGAACTTCATGATATGATGGCTATGGGAAATAAAGAAAGTAAAGGATATATTGAATATTGGTTCCACTTCATCATTTGTTTGCAGCATCACTCCATACTTCAACAATTTTTGACACCATCTTTTCAAGGGAAGCTAGCTTCTCATACCCTAATATTTATTAACATGTATTTTTGAAATTTTGGTATATAAATACTCGAGGCCTTATTTCAAAAATGGATCCACTGGAAGTACTATTCTACATAATCATATTCCTTATCCAAATCAGAATAGGTTAGTGTAGAAAATAAAATAAATAAGCAAATAAAATAAGCACATATTTTTAATGTAAAAATAGTTGTTTTTGTTACAACACGTTGTGGAAATCAACAACGGTGATAAATATTTTAATTTATTTATGTATGTAGATGAATTATAATTTAAATAACACTTCTACAAACACTCATTTTCATTTTTATCACAGATTTAAAAAAAATCTTGAATATCATACTTTTTTGGCTTGTGGGCTTGATCAAATTTCTTAAAAAACATCTGGGATAGTAAGGTTTTAAAGGCATAAATGACTATAGTTTTATAAATTGTTTCTATAATAAGTAGCCCTTGTTCTGTAATTTCCAACCCAATTTTAATCACTCAATTTGGATTTGAAACAAAAAAGTTATAACCGAAACATCACTGGGTGTCTAGTAGGCAGCTCAGGAACAGAGTTGGGACAATATGTTTTTGGAGCCTAAATGACTATATTTTGGAAACCTATTTCTATGGTATATTTTATATGAATATAGTTTAAAATTCAATTTTAATAACTAATTTTTTATATCATATCAGAAAGTTATGACCCAAATATTGACAATATATCATAAATCAACACTCTTAAAACTTTGTTTTCCCGGCTATTCATTAAAGTATTTGACCCATCAATTATTTTTTTTAGAAACCTATTCCTATTTTAGATAAATAAATTAATTTAATTTCATTTACAATTTGAATCATTCTAACCCGTTATCAAAGAAAAAGGCTATGATTAAAATATCCATTGTTGTTCTATGTGGGGAAATCGAAAATGACTCTATTACGAAGGTTGTTCCAAGTAAAATTGACATATCATGTCATTGAATTTTTAAACCTTGTTTCTGTTGGTGATAAAATTTTGAATCATCTCTCATTTGGCTTTTGAATCACTTGAATCAGACCAAAAACAAAGGAGTTGTGATTAATACATTGATGGTTAGTATGGTCGACCACTGCTCTCCCGCAAGTGACAAATAAATTTTACTTTGTTATTTTTTCTGTGAATTTGTTTTACAAAGTAACTAATTGTTAGTTTTTTGCATAATTCTTATATTAGGCGAGCCTGATCACCTCTCTTTCTCCATGATTTAATGTTTTATTGCAGGTAGACAGTCGGTTTTTCCAGGTCTTAAGAGAATAAAGAGATTCGATTTATGGACAAGCAATTCCTGAAAGAAATTTTAATGAAACAAGGCCATTTCATCTAATTCATTACCTAATGGATTGATAATAGAAGAAATGAAGAATTGATTTCCATTTGAAGATTTATGTCACCATTGACAAAACATTTTTCCAAGACAACATTTTTTTCCATTGACTGATTGATATTCCCTTAGGAAATAACATCATAGTTTTTGTAACTTAATTTATTTATTTATATACAGTTTTTTAAATAAGTGTTGTTTCTTTTTCTTTATTTCTCTTATATTTTTGTGTTTCAGGTGTTTCTTCCTTCAAATTCTAATTTCCTCTCCATTGGCGATTGAACAATGATGACCCCACCATGCAAGTTTCAGTTGCAGAAGGAAATCCTTTGGCAACTTCATTTCTGTAAAAAGTTATTTCTCTTTAAACTGTAAATATGATTGTTTTATGTCTTTTTCTCTGTTTATTTTCTATTGTAAATATGATTGTTTTTCTCTATTTTTCTGTAAATAAAATTGCTTTTTATTGTTTCTCTCTATTGCCTTTCTTTCTTTGTATAATTTCCTTTCTGTTGTTTAGAGTAGTAAGGATGATTTATTGTCTGTGTTTTTTTTCCTCTCTCTATTTTTCTGTTGTTCCCTCAAAGGAACAACAATTTTTTGAAGTGTTTTTTGCAGTTCTCTCAAGGGAACAACACATTTTTGGAGTGTTTTTTGCTATTCCCTCAAGGGAAGAACACTTTTTTTTCGACTGTTTTTTGTTGTTCCCTCAAGGGAACGTTGGGAACAACACCTTTGTTCAAGTGTTTTTGCTATTCCTTCAAAGGAATAACACTTTTAGATTTTGTTGTTCCCTCAAGAGAACATTACTTTTTTGGGAGTGTTTTCCCTGTTCCCTCAAAGGAACAACACTTTCTTTGAGTGTTTTTTTTGGTGTTCCCTTAAGGAAACAACACTTCTTTTCGAGGGTTTTTTGCTGTTCCATCAAGGGAACAACACTTTTTTTGTGTTTTTTTTTGCTATTCCCTCAAGGGAACACATATTTTACAGTTTTTTGTTCCCTGAAGGGAACACCACTTTTTTTGGAGTGTTTTTTGTTATTCTCTCAAGGGAATAACTATTGCTCCCTCAAGGGAACAACACTTTTTTTAGTGTTCTTTTTGTTGTTCCCTCCAGGGAACAACACTTTTAGAGTTTTGTTGTTCCCTTAAGGGAGCAACACTTTTTTTTAGTTTTTTTATTGTTCCCTCTAGGGAACAACACTTTTAGATTTTATTGTTCTCTGAAGGGAACAACATTTTTTTTGAGTTCTTTTTTTGTTGTTCCCTCAAGGAAACAACACTTTTAGAGTTTTTTGTTCCCTCGAGGGAACACCACTTTTTTGGAATATTTCTTGTTGTTTCCTCAAGGGAACAGTTGTCATTATCACAAGGGAACAACACTTTTTTGAGTGTTTTTTTTGTTGTTCCATCAAGGGAACAAGACTTTTAGAGTTTGTTGTTCCCTTAAGGGAACAACACTTTTTTTGGAGTGTTTTTTTTTTATCCCTCAAGGGAACAACACTTTTTTTCAGTGTTTTCTTGTTGTTCCCTCAAGGGAACATGTTATGAAACCATCTGAAGAAAAGATAGAAAAGATAGATCAACACCTTAGAATCCAGTCTCTTCGAGGGGGCAACCTCCTTTACATTACATAAATGAACATTTTTTGGATGATACAAATGGAAAGACCTCCTTTCTATATATAGGAGCCTAAGGGGTCATAACATAATTAGAACTGACATAAGAATAATAATGTAAGGGCACAATAATAACAATAGTGGGCTTCTATGGGGCACAAAAGTAACAATATGGGCACTACATGGGTACATCAATATTATAAGCGGGTTGTACAAATAACAATAAGGGGTTACACTAGTAGTATAGCGCCCTAACATGCCCCTTTCCTTGAAAAGGTGTTGTCCTCGATGCTTGAGTAGTTCTTGACGCTTCTATATAACATTCTTGTCCTCCCATGTGGAATATTCAATGGGTAAGTTCTTCCACTTGATGAGATACTCTAAAACTGATCGATTTCATAGCTATCGGGTTCTTACTTCTATGACTGCTCTAGGTTCCAATATGATTTTTCCTTCCTCTTCAATTTCTAGCAATGTTCCTTGAATTGGGATCTTTTGAAACTTTTGAATAAGTTGCCATACTTCTTTGTCCTTCTTCCATTCATCCCTTGCTTTGTTTATCCAATCTAGTTGGATAATAGAAATAGCACAAAAAAAGGCTTCCACATCCTCATCCTTTCTTGAGTGCATATGCAACAGAATTTTGCTTCCATTTTCTATAGATGATGTCAAAGTCATAACCCAACATATTTGTGACACATTTTTTCGGTTTCTCTGAAGATAATAGTTATTCTAAAAAGTATTTAAGACTATCATGATCCATTTTTACCTCGAAGAGTCTTCCCATTCGGTAAGGTCACCATTTTTTAAGTGCATGTAGTATTGCCAACATTTCCTTCTCATAAATAGCTTGCTTGAGATGTAGCAGTAAAAATACCCAATCACATACATCAAAACAATTTTCACTACAATGTTGATGTACCTGTTGTTTCATTTGATTTTGCACTAAATTGGTGTTATCCTTTAAAAGTTGGAGAATTTGTTGTTGATGCTTGATGTGATCTTTCACTACTTGAACCTTTTTCTTCTTGATATGTCCTTCTATCTCTAAAGTTTGGGGAGTGGTAATTTCTTCCAATCCTTTACAAGATATGGTCGGATTCAATTCTTGATGCTCGATGTGATCTTTCACTTCTTGAACATTTTTCTTCTTGTCCTTCTATCTTGATAGTTTGAGGAGTGGTAATTTCGACCAATGAATTACAAGATATGGTTGGATTCATTTCTTCTTTCTCGATGTGATCTTTCACTTCTTGCACCTTTTTCTTCTTGATATGTCCTTCTATCTTGAGAGTTTGAGGAGTGGTAATTCCTGCCAATGCTTTACAAGATATAGTCTAATTCATTTCTTCTTTCTCTGGGGTGGGGTCCTGGCTTATATCCTCTTCTTTTGATGTTTCTTGATCCTTTTCTTCCTCCTCTTCATATTGTATGTAAAATAATTTCTTCTCATCACACTTATGACCTTTAGTGCATTTGATATCACAATTGTAACAAAGCCCTTTTTCTCTTTTTTCTTCCAATTGTTGTGGTGTAACCGTTGTAGGTTGTGGAAGGCTAGGAGAAACAACACTTCCATCTTTATAGTTGTGAGGGGTATGCTTTCTGGTTTCCATAATTTTTCTTTCCACTATGTCACAAATCCCTTTTACTCTTTCGAATCGTTGTGGTGTTGCTCTAAAGAAGGTGTTGCTCTTTGTATCCTCATAATGTGCTATCATTTCCTCTGTGAGAATTGGCCACATAACAAGTCATTTACGAGAACAAAGCCCTTTATACCATAAAAATTGATCTCATTCTAAATATGAAGATGCAATACATACCTTTTGTAACATTGGTACACCATGTAGATCAAAATATTGCTCCATCTAAAGTATCCAATTTACTGGATCCTTGCCATCAAACTTCCTCATCTTGCTTTTTCTTGATTTTAGGAGCTCGATCTTGAAACGACTGTAACTCAGTACTTTCAGATATTTAAGTTCTGAAACTACGATCTACAGTATCCCTCTGCATCCTCTTTCCAATGCCACAAGTCTAATCCAAATTAGATTCTCCAAGGAAGAGTTATGTGAAATCTCCCACAGTGACAAGATTATAGACTAGTTCAGTAGAGTAAAATTGTATGACGTTCCATGAGTCATTGTTTCGACCTTTCGCTCTGAAAAATATATAAAAGAAACTACATTCCGTCCTCTTTCTAAATCTTCTTACCAAATTTCAATATGATGCTCAGAGAGAAAGTTATGACGATCTTCACCAAGTCACCTGTTTGGAATGCAATTCAGGAGTCTGCAATTTGGATCCATGATTTAGTGCAATGTTTTCTCAAATGGGTTTCTTTTTCTTTTATAAAATGTCACAGAAAAAAGTTATAGCGAAAATTCCACGATGACTTGTTTGGAGCAGCGAAACCCTAGAATCCAAAGCTCTGATACCAAATGTTATCAAACTAGCTCAAGAAAAGATAGAAAAGATAGATCAATGCCTTAGAATTGAGCCTCTTCGAGGGGACAACCTGCTTTACATTACATAAATGAACAATTCTTGGATGATAGAAATGAAAAGACCTCCTTTCTATATATAGGAGTCTAAGGGGTCATAACATAATTAGAGCCGATTTAACAATAATAATGTAACGGCACAATAATAACAATAGTGGGCTTCTATGGGGCACAATAGTAACAATATGGGCACTACATGGGTATATCAATATAATAAGTGGATTGTATTAATAACATAAGGGGTTACACTAGTAGTATAGGGGCCTAACAGAACAACATTTTTAGAGTTCGTTGTCCCTCAAGGGAACAACACTTTTTTTGGAGTGTTTTTTTTTTGTTCCCTCAGGGGAACACTTTTTTTCGAGTGTTTTTTTTTTCCCTCACTGGAACAACACTTTTTTTAGTATTTTTTGAGTTTTTCCTATTTCCTCTAAGGAACAATAGTTTTAGAGTTTTGTTGTTCCCTCTAGGAAGGAGCACTTTTTTTGTGTTTCTAAATTTTTGTTGTTCCCTCTAGGGAACAACACTTTTAGAGTGTTTTTGTTGTTCCCTCTTCAGAACAACATTTTTGCCTCTTGTGAAGTTTTTTGTGTTGTGAATAACACCTCCTTCTTCTTGTGGGATTATTCCTAGCTCATCCCAACCCATTTTTCTGATTCTCTTCCATGGCATGTAGTACACTAATTTTATGAGGACAAGAATTATGGATTCTATTGTAGCGATTTAATATCATTAACGTTATGATCTATAACATGACAACTTCTGAATGAGAGATTCTTTTTAAGAAAAGGAACACAGTTATTTATATACTACTTTACTGCATCGTTTTCTACTGTACATGGCACTCATTGATCATCTTAATACCATTTGGTACCACTCTTCCTGGTTATAATCTTCTCTGTCTGTAATAAATGAGATTATGGGTATATTTTTTTTCTATTGACATGTTCAATTTCTTCCGCCATCCCTACTGTTAAGGAGTATTAAGCCTCGTCTATTTATCATAAAAATGTGTAATAACAACAAAATTTGTCCTACAGATAGAGGATAGGGGGTCTCATTAAGAGCTAGCCTACCATGTTCATAAGGATGTAGCAAAGTGACATTCTCACTATGGCCACCACACCAGGGTTATGATCCATTGGATAGCCAAAATATCCTTGGAACAGGACATCCCATCATGAGCCAGCGTGATCACTCTTGCTATGTCGTAGTGAATGGTAGTCTGGTTATCTAGGTACCATACCAACACACTGATCTCCTCTGTAGAACAACACTGGAACTCTCCATTTCTAAATTGAGGATCCTGGCTCATATGGGTTTAAAAGCAACCCTGCCAAGGCTATGGATGCATCCTGGAAGTAGAGGCTCTTCTTATGGTATTGAAGTTATATCTTATTGTCAATTATTACTATAATACTCTCTTCTTATTCTCTATTTTTATCAAAGAAGTTATTTGCTTAATTTTTCCCTGTTTTTGAACCTTTACACATGAAAAATTGTTTTCCGATCAATCACGTCATTTTCGGCTAGAATACCGTCAACAAAGAATATTTCTGGCATATTGTTGTCCTTTTCTTTTTCACATAACTTATCATCAATTCAAAGCATCTATCTCTTATTCATAACTATCTTTACACACTCTGCTCTCATTATAACCATACCTCTTGCCATCCTTTCATTAATATGCATACTCTATCTCATTTCTTGCCATATCTTTGACCCTTGTAATTTACTGTTAGAACAACACTTTTCATATGATTTATGGTCATGCACGCCCTTTTCCAATCAGAGGGGGAAGGTTATTCAAAAGTTTATTTTGATTGAAATTTTTGCATGTGACTTATCTTTTCAAAACTAAAACTCTGGATTCAAGAAATTTGCATGTAGCATCGTGATTTGTTTATAGGAGAACAACAAGTATGGGGGGGGAACTATTCATAGGAAGGCCACGCTATTGCAACTAATAGAAGAGGCTCAAGAAACTTGCGAACACGAGCAATTGTTTAGACATGACGTTCTTGCCTGGATTCCATCTTTTGTATCACTTTCAACATTAACTCAACCTACATCAACTTCAACAAATGCTAGTCCATACATGTCATTCCACACTTTTTCAGACATAGAACTTGAGGCAAAAATAGCATAAGTTTCTCATTTATTGAAAATTTAGAAGACTTTCATGAAAATCCATTGAGCATTATTTATCATCATTCATTCCACATCTTTACCACTTCCCATTTTTCAAAGACATATCATCTTTCAATTTTTGGGAGTGTTACTTTCATTCATTTCTTTCTTATGACCATGCCATTAATATTCTTTATCATCGATTGATCTTCTTTTTCATTCTCAACAACTCCCTTATTCCATGTTGCATACACTAAGCATATATTTCAACAGACTGTAGCAACCACCTCAATTTGTTTTCTAACATCAGATGAAGGCATGCTAATTCTCCAATTTGGAGGAGGAACTCCTATACACGATGAATGTTTTCTACTTTCTTTCTCATTTAAGGCATACAATTTCATTTTTATATAGTGTATAATTTGATTTGCTTATATCTTTAAAAATATGAACTGAATTCTTGTGATTTTTGGATAACAAAAAGGTATCATTAAAATACACATACCCAGATAATTTCAAGTTAAATTAGTTCATAAAATTTTGGAAATCATGCACTGTCACCTACAACCATTTTGTTTATATCTCATGATCCCTGCGCCACAATGATCTTATTTTTGAAACATAGAAGCATTAATATAGTAGAAATCGACTTGCAAAATTTCAGCAAAATCTCGTTTGTAGTTTTTTGAGAAAATGGTTAATGAAGTTTGCTATTACTTATATCATATTTTTTTGCAACTTCATATACATATAGTTGAACATCAAAGTAAAAATTTTTATGCCTTAATCAACATTGCTAAAACTGAATATTCATTATTTGAGGAAGAATTCATTTCTTCCATCCATTTCATGGGATGGGATGAACAATTTTTGTATTATTGCTTGGTTAATATAGAGTCTTTGGGTTGGATGGGGACATGCAATATATTCAGTTTGGGGGTGTGTTGCGCTGCTAATATGTCATTATTATTATCACTTTTTAACACCTATTTCATCCATTTCTACCCTTCTTTATCACGTCATTTATCATGATTTATTATATAATTCCATTTTATAATTATTTATGCTCTTATGGATAAATATTATTTCTTCTACTTTATTTTTAATAAATTCATGATTATTATGCATAATTTTACCAATGATGGTATATTAATAAATTGTTTGTAACATCACTCACCATTTTAGCCTCCAAGATATTTTCCATATTGCAGATTTGATCTCCACCTCATCATTAAATATTCCAACTCAGAAATTCATTGAAATAAGAAGTGACAATTTTGCATTGGATGTTTTGGGCAAATGGAGAAGAATGTAGAAAATATGAAACACCGGTTTTGTTTAGAACGGACCGAATTAGATCTATGGAGGGCATTTTTCCAAAATTTGGTTCGTATTAAGAGAAGTTTCAAACAAGGTATAGCAGTAATTGTGTTGAATTTAATAGATTATTTTAAATCATTACTCTCTAGATTTATAACTTGCACATATTGTGTACACTTTTGAAACAAAAAGATTTACCCAGGTTGATAATTAATGTGAGGCAATTAGGTGTTTTAAAAGACACATTTTAGCACCCAACAACCACATGCTTTGAACTTAGGAATTTAGGTCATAACCGATAGAAGATAGGTTATAGGTGGGGCTACAACCTCATAACCAAGTGCACAATGTGTCAAGGGTGAAATTGGGGTATAAATCTAGTGAAAACGAGTTCCAGCTGAGGGACTGATCGCCTAGGGTATTTGAGAGACTGCTGAGCGATTTATAGTCTCTAAGGGGTGCCATTTTACTTTTGGATTGTAGGCTTCACATCCATAGCTAGAACTTGGAGGTCGAGTAATATCATAGTGACACTCAGATCATATTTACCTTGGAAATCTTGTAAAAGTGGCTAAATATGGGAGGGACATATTATAGATTTGTGTCAAAGCCATGTTACAACACTCTACCTCAGGCTTAAATAATATTGTCATACAATTTTATATGTTTGCCATGAAGGAATGATGGTTAATTCTTTTTATATGAATCATGATATATGCATACCTATCACGGTATATGCATCATGATATGTTTGATATTATTATGTATCATGCTAATATGGATTGAATTTAAAGATATGATAGCCTCCCCTAAGATGCCTTGAGGTATTACTTTTATTATGACTTCTATTTGGTTTATCTAACATTATATAATTGCAGGAAATAGAAGATTAGAGATGAAGAGAATAATGGTGGAATATATCTCAGATGACTCCACTTACAAGCTAGATGTGATTTCAATGGACTGGGATAGGTCAGTTGAGTGCCAAGGAGAAGAGTACTCTCCTGGTTTAGCATATATGCTTAGAAGTTTGAAGGAATAAAGAAGAGGTTGTAAGGAAGATAATATCAGGTAGATTGAGGCACTAGAAAGTCTTTCCAAATCTCAAGAAAAGTAAGAAGAATTTAATGTTGTAATTATTTAGATCCTTTCATATTTGTAGAAACAAGGACAACTGAGGACCAGTCTTCGATAGAAGAAAAGGCCTAGTGGGGCATATCGTAGCAGGTCTCGATCATGATATAGGTTGGGAAGATATGATACAACCATAGGTGATAGAAATTTGGATACACCTAACAAGCACGCTAACACTCATGGATTTTATTCTAGTTCCATTGCTAAGAGATATCATCACCAGCACCACCACAGTGAGAAGTAGTATTTTCCATAGGAGTTCAAGAAATCCAAGCCTCTCACTTTTCATGGGGGCTATGAAGAAATCAGAAGATGCATAAGAATGGATTCTTGGGATGAATAGGTTCTTAAACTTGCATGATTACTCAGAGAGTATGGAAGCCAAGATAGTGACCTCAATCTCAAGGGAAAATAAAAAATCTGGTGGAAGGATGTGAATTGTGTCACATGCATCAGGGTAGAGGAGATTAGTTGGCATGATTTTAAAATACTCTTCGAGAAGGAGTAATTTCTGATAGATCTTATGATGTAAAGGCCAAGGATTTCTATGAGTTGAATATGGGTTCCATGATAGATGAGGAGTACACAACTAAGTTTCTAGAGTTGTTGAGATATGTGCATTATATTAAGGGTGAGAAAACTAAGGTCTAAATTTTCTTTGGTGTGTTTCCATTAGCATTCAAATATTAGGTTGAGTATGATGAATCTCTATAATTTTACAAAATCTTCAAGAACCTAAAGCATTATTATGAAAAGTCAAAGCCCAAATATTAGTCTAAGAAGGATTGGAAAAGTAATGACAAGAGTAAAGGAAAGTGGGATAAGAAGAAGGAATACATCAAGATGTAGGTGATAAGCAGAACATAGAATTGCTTGAGGACTTAAATGCGACTGAGAAATGATATGGGTCTCAGCCTGAGGATTATTGTCACCCTCTGCAAGGCTTATCTTTAGTTGTTAAAAAGGTGCTATTGGGAAAAAATGTCTGGAATCATATTCAAGGTCAGCGAAGCAGTCAAAGATTGAATGAAATTCCTATAATGGATAAATCTCAGTATTGGCTTTCCAACGACATATAAAACGCATCAAATGAACCCTAGAAATAGAAGTTATAACAAATCAGAGTTTCCCTTGAAAACTGAAAGCCAAGGGGAAAAGGCCTTAAGGGAGAATCCTGCAATTCAGTGATCATAGGTGTAACACATGATATGTTAGGTGAAAATTGCTGATATGTGATCAATGATCACCAACATTAGTGATCATAGGTTCAAAGCATGGTGAACAAATCATATCGAAACCATAGTTTCATGCGATCCCGCATATATATGATTGCAAGCATTAGAGGACTAGCAGAAGAAATATGACTCAGTGAACAATGATAATCGATATCACAAATTGGCATTCACAGCTTTGATAATATAGGAAATCAAAAAATTGACGATCATAGGTCCCACGGGTTCGCGAATGACCACCCTAAAGAAATAGACGAAAGAAAATCCAACAGTGTAAAGTGCCAGGGAGCACCTCGTGCTATGAAACCAACTCACAAAAAGATAGAAAATAAAGGTAAACACCTTAGAATTCAGTCACTTTGAGGGGGAAACCTCCTATTACACAAATGAAAAGTTCTTGGATGACACAATTGACAAGAGCCCCTTTCTATATATAGGAGTCTAAAGGGTCATAATGTAATCAAAGCCGGCATAACAATAATAATGTAAGGGCACAATAATAACAATAGTGGGCTTCTATGGAGCACAATAATAACAATATGGGGACTACATGTGCAAAACAATATAATAAGGGGGTCGTACTAATAACAATAAGGGGCTACACTTGTAGTATAGGAACCTAACAAGCCCCTCTCCTTCAAAATGTGTTGTCCTCGACACTTCAGTAGTTCTTAATGCTCTTGTATAAAATTCTTGTCCTCCTATGTGGAATATTTAATGGGTAAGTTCTTCCACTTGATGAGATACTGTGAAATTGATTGATTCCGTAGCTGCCAGGTTCTTGTTTCTATGACTGCTCTAGGTTCCAATATGATTTTTCCTTCCTCATCAATTTATGGAAATATTGTTTGAAGTCAGATCTTCTACAACTTTTGAATGAGTGGCCACAATTCTTCATCCTTCTTCCATTCATCCCTTGCCCTATTTATCCAATCTGGCTAGATGATAGAAAAATCACAAACCAATGCTTCCACATCCTCATGCTTTCTTGAGGGTGCATCTACAACAACATTTTGCTTTGCAGTGGTATGATCCGGATTGTCCACAGTCTTTTGTTCATTGAGTCGACGTTTCAAACCCCAAAGGGGGTCCATCATCAGGACAAATCAGAAAGATAGAAAATGAATGAAAGATTGTTGAGAGAAGAAGACATGAACCTGGATATAAATAAACCAAGAACCCTAATTTTTATATAAGGGCCGACACTTAATTTCAAGAAATTTAATTAATTATTTAATTATTCAAAATTGGCTCAGGATTATTTCAATTTATCTAATCATTGATTATTTTAGTTTAGTTAATTT
>APFE030261650.1:25628-47496 GCA_000404065.3 Pinus taeda
ACTAAACTAAAATAATCAATGATTAGATAAATTGAAATAATTAAAAATCCTGAGCCAATTTTGAATAATTAAATAAATTAAATATGAAAAAGAAAAATTTCTTGAAATCAAGTGTCAGCCCTTATATAAAATTAGGGTTCTTGGTTTATTTATATCCAGGTTCATGTCTCCTTCTCTCAATAATCTTTCATTCATTTTCTATCTTTCTGATTTGTCCTGATGATGGACCCCCTTTGGGGTTTGAAACGTTGACTCAATGAACAAAAGACTGTGGACAATCCGGATCATACCACTCTGAAAAACTTCCACAAAAGCCTAAAATCTAACAACATTTTGCTTCCCTTTTTTGTAAATGATTTCAAATTCATAACCCAACATATTTGTGACCCAATTTTTTTGTTCTTTTAAAGGTAATCTTTGTTCTAAAAAATATCTAAGAATATCATGACCCATTTTTACCTTGAAGTGTCTTCCCATTAGTTAAGGCCACCATTTCTTTAGTGCATGTAGTATTACCAACATTTTCTTCTCATGAGTAGCTTGCTTGAGATGTAGCCATAAAAATACCCAATCGGCTACATCAAAACTTCTTTCACTCTGATGTAGATCTACTTATGTTTTCATTTGATTCTGCACCAAAGTGGCATTATCCTTTAAAAGTTGGAGAACTTGTTGTTGATGTTTGATGTGATCTTTCACTGCTTGAATCTTTTTCTTCTTGATATGTCCTTCTATCTTGAGATTTTGAGGAGTGGAATTTTCTTCCAATGCATTACAAGATATGCTCGGATTCATTTCTTGATGCTTAATGTGATCTTTCACTTCTTGAACAATTTTCTTCTTCATATGTCCTTTTATCTTGATAGTTTGGGGAGTCGTAATTTTGACCAATGAATTACAATATATGGTCAAATTCATTTCTTATTTCTCGATGTGATCTTTCAATTATTGAAGCTTTCTCTTCTTGATATGTCCTTCTATATTGAGAGTTTGAGGAGTGGATTCTTGCCAATTCTTTACAAGATATCGTTGGATAAATTTCTTCTTCCTCTAGGGTTGGTTCCTGGTGTATATCCTCTACTTTTGATTTTTCTTGGTCCTTTTCTTCTTCCTCTTCGCAATTAATGTAAAATAATTTATTCTTAGCACATTTATGACCTTTAATGTATTTGTTATCACAATTGTAACAAAGCCCTTTTGCTATTTTTTCTTCCAATGGTTGTGGCAACAACCATGTAGGTTCTAGAAGGCTAGAAGAAACAACACTTTCATCTTTATAGTTGTCAGGGGTAGACATCCTTTCTGCCAATTTTTCTTTCCACTTTTCTTTCCAACCTAAATGCATTCTAGAATGAATCAATATCCCAAAGACGAACTTCATGTTGAATGTTATCCTTTAAAATCGCTATGGAGAGATCAATCATCTGCTTCTATGGAATATTATCTTCCCTTATATTGAATTTTTGAAAGTCCTCAATGTGCTCTACCATTGAACACTTTTGTTTGATATTTATCAATTGGCTAAGAAAGGTGTGACTCTTTGTATCCTCATCATGTGCTATCATTTCCTCTGTGAAAATTGACCACATAACAAGTGGTTTATGAGAACAATGCCCTTTATACCATAAAAATTGATCTAGTTCTAAATATGAAGATGCAATATGTACCTTTTGTAATAGTTGCACTTCATGTAGATCAAAATATTGCTTCATATGTAGCATCCAATTTATCGGATCCTTTCAATCAAACTTACTCATATCGCCTTTTCTTCATTTTAGGAGCTCGATCTTGAAATTGCTGTCACTTTTTACTTTTAGATCTCCAAGTTCTGAAAGTATCTTATGTAGTAGCCCTCTGATTCCTCTTTCTAATGCCACAAGTCCGATCAGAATTTGATTCTCCAAGAAATAGTTATGTCCAATCTCCTAAGTTGACCTAATTATAGAATGTTTTAGTAGAGCGAACTTGTACTATATGCCACATGTCACCATTTCAAACTTTGGATCTAAAAAATACACATAGAAAACTACAGTTCATCCTCTTTCTATAAATTCTTAAGAAATTTCAATTTGTTGCTTAGACTGAAATTTATGACAATTTTCCCAATGTCACCTATTTAGAATGTAATTCAGGAGTCTGCAAAAACCCTAAACTTCTCAAATTATATCTCCAAACATATAGTGAGACAAGATCTAATATTCGAGCTCGAGCTTCACCAAAATTTTGGCTCAAATGTGTTTTAATTTTAGAATCTGAACCTTCGTAGAAAAATTATTGTGGTGAAAATTGCACGATGACCTGCTTGAGATGAAATTATGGAGCTTGAAAAGGCCCTAACTTCCACATATCATATCTCCAAAAAAATAGTGGGACAAGATTGAGAGTTGGGCCCACAGTTCAAACCAATTCCTTCTCAAATGGGGATTTTTTTTTCAGTTTCTGAAACTTCATAGCGAAAACATTATAGAGAAAATTTCAGGATGACCTCTTTGGAGTAGCGAAACCCTAGAATCCCAAACTTTCATACCAAATGTTATGAAACAAGCTCACAAAAAGATAGCAAATAAATATCAACACCTTAGAATTCAGCCTCTTCGAGGGGGAAACCTCCTATACATTACACAAATGAACAATTCTTGGATGATATAAATGACAAGATCTCCTTTCTATATATAAGAGTCTAAGGGGTCATAATATAATCAAAGCCTACATAAAAATGATAATGTAAGGGCACAATAATAACAATGGTGGGCTTTCATGGGGCACAATAATATAATAAGGGGGTTGTATGAATAAAAATAAGGGTTTACACAAGTAGTATAGGGACCTAACACCTACACAAATGTGACAAAGGGAATCAACACAAAACTAGGGGTAGGTGGTCCTTTTCTCTCTCCTCTAGAGGGGCCACATGGTGGAATCCTATTCGATCTAGTAGAGACACAGGGGTGTTGAAGTCATCATGATGTGGTAGTATAGAGGACACGTGTCATGTTGATCTAGAATTTTAAGGGGTCTTATAATGGCATATCTCGATGACTTGTGGCACCTTGTAGGAAGAAACACATGGTCGTGATGACATCATCAATACACAATCAATGATTGGGAGTAGCAGCACATTGTGCATCAAGAGGAATTCATCGATAGTGAATCTCGAACTATGAGGCTCTGATGTGGGGGCTAGGCCATAGTCATGGGAAAAAAAAGATATGAAGGGCTAAGTGGAAAGGGTTATCGATGATAGAAAGCTTTTAGAAACAACTTGAATGGTGCCACTTGGAAGCTACTAATGTGTCGATTGCGATATTTCGGGTGGCCCCAACCAGCAATCAATGCTCGCAATGTTGTAATGGTTGTCTAGTGGAAAGGTCAACGATTTCACTGATATGTGGGGTTCTATTTAATAACGGATTGAGTCTCCTGGACACGTGTCAAAATGCCCTAGAACCCAGCTATAGGCCCTGGTCATATGATGCAAAAGAGGGAAGGGGCTCAAAGAAAAATGGGATAAAGTGGATCAAAAGTTTCCATTTTGTGAGGTCTTTTAATATAAATCCTGATGAAATAACTACATGATAATGGAATAAAGGAATTTAAAGATGTGGTGGGTAAGAAACTGAGACATTTAACAAGGATATGGAGCATTCATAAATTGGCATGGGTTGACCTGGTAAAGCCCATTGTGACAAGAAATCAGGGTCAACATCGACAGAGTAAATGAATGTATGGGAAGCTCGGGAGGACTTAATAATTCATCATGGAGCTCCATGCAAAGGAAAGATGAAGTATTACCCAGGTGACCTCTGTTGCTATACCATGGCCCGAAACACACAGTTGAACCACTCCCATCTATGCAAAAAGAGAGATTCAAGAAATAAAGGTAGAAGTGATGGGAAGTAGCCAAGTACTAGAGGAGGAAGATCATGACCAAGCATTCACTTGATCAAAGGAAATCCCACAGGTGGAAATGGAAATATTTTTCTAGACATTTAATTTAATTGTCGACTTGTATTTTTGCTATATACCTTGTTATGATTTAATGACGAAATTAAATATTTTCTAGGCATTTCTGGGCCCCAAAGCCATTGAAGGATGAGACATCTAGTTTTTCTAACAATTGAGGCTTGGCTAAGATATTTTTTGTAAGCACTCTTCAAATCTCCCATATCCAGATAAATAGAGGGAAGAAAGACTTAACAAAGGTTCATAATTTTGGGAAAGAATCTCCCAAGTGGATCCTTTTCCTAATTCACAAAGGCATTTTATGGACATTGATGTATGCACTCTCTGAGATAATTTAATGGAATAATTGTGTTGATTCCAAACTCTTTGATTTGCAATATGTTTTTCTCTCTGAGTATTTCATTATGTGTTCAAAATTCTCCTTAGATTTCATGTAATTAGAAACTAGATATATTTCCATTATATGGAAATTCATTTCAGTAAAATCTTTGATAAATAATGTATCTATTGATATGGTGATAAGGTCTTTAAAAGGTGTTCCATGGATCTCAAAATCTCATAAACCTCTCACTTCTCTTGTTTCCTCTAGATCTAGTGATACATAATTCTTAAATTCTAACCTCTATTTTTATGGATTTTCTAATTATTATCTCCTACTATTCCATCTCCATTGACAATTGATTTATTGCAAGTTTCAATTTGACTTGGTTAACATTCTTTAGTATTACTCCCTGTGGAATCCTGCACACATGCGACTTCTTATAGGTTGCTTCATAAGTCATTCTAAACCAACCCTTTCAAACTATTTGTGACAAACAAATATTAGTGTTGCAAGATCCCAAAACTAATCTACCAATGCTACTTGAGATGTCGTAAGCACTGGTCTATAATCAACCCAAAGGTTGTCTCTAGGAATCTCTCCTATCCTTGGAAGCAACCCTACTCAAAGTGATGGGAAACACTACAACAAGGAGAATCAAATAAAGGCACTGATAAACAACCATCGCAGTGTTGGACTTGTGGTAGACACTATTGCGGGAATGACTTTCCTTTGTATCAAAGTGGCATAATGGATTTGTAGAAAGTCTTAGATGTATAGTGCATAGAAGGCACAAAAAGTTAGTGATGTAGGTAATAGTATTCCCCGGATTTATGTAGCAGTGAATAGCAGGAAATCAAGTCACTAGGTATATATAATTAAGGTGGAAGTGGAACCAAGGGAAGAGTTCTAGGTATGGCATCAATGCATTCTATAGTGGAAGGACATCATGCTTAAAGATTGAGAAATAGAGCAAGTTAAAATGTAGTGGAGCAATATTGGCCTGAGGAAGCTACATGGAATATGATTAATTAGATGCGTGAATGAAAATTGGTTTCTAGTTCTGGATGGATTTATTAATGAAATTGGAGTCCCTGGAGGGATGGTATGTACATATGTTAAATTATAGGGAAACATGCCCGGTACAACAAGATAAAGTAACTAGTATATTGTTATATTTATTTATGAAGTGACAAATGTGTGTTTATGGTCGTATGATGTAGGGAGTCTCATGGAAAAAGAGACTACCATGAAATATAGAAGAAGGATTAGGTTGATCTTTCCTTAGAAGCATAAGGAAGCCATGGGGTTGCTTCAAGGTTTTTATTAAGATTTTTGTAATTTCGGTGTTTTGTGATTGGTTTACGCTTGATTTGTGGTTTTAATTCTATCTGGTGCATGACCATGCCACTTTGTTTCTAGTATCATATTGTTGTTTGGTTTTCCTTTTTATTTAACTTTCCTTCTTGATCATGAATTTTATGTTTTGAGGGGCTTGGGAATTTTTAGGGGAAATAGGAAAGTTAGTGGATCTTGGGGAGAGTTGAATGAAATTCAACAATATAAGACCTAGATGAAGCCCAATGCATGAGTAAAGGAAAACTGAAGTAAATAATATGATTCACAGGTTGGATGGTTGGGTCCATTGGGGTCAATGCTTAGTGGTATGAAAATTATGAGAAAGGTAACATGGAAGGTAATGTAAATTGGATTGAGGTATGAGATGCTTTGGCTAAGTTTGCAACCATTTGTATCAATGTTGTGCATGTTATAAATGGATAACGGAAGTTCTGTTAAGCTTGACCTTATGAGCATTGGTAATTTCCTTTTATTATCATTATATATATATATCTATATCTATATATATATATATATATATTATATATATATATATATATATTATATATATATATATATATATATATATTATATATATATATATATATATATTATATATATAATATATATATATATATTATATATATATATATATATGTACTCTTTATGTGTGAATTCCATTGTCTAACAAGGGCATCAAGGATCATTCATGTGGAAGAATGGTTTCTCATGCAGGTGAATGGAATTAAAAGGTGTCGAGTTTTATTAGGAATCAAGTGGGCATAGTAGCCATGGTAGATATATGAAGGTAGTATCACTTGGATATGATTTTGATATTATGTGCTTATAAATATGGGTATGGTTATGTTACAGACAAGGAATGTTGAAGGATACATTAGTAGAATGAAAGCAATATGATTTGTGACATGCCAATATAAGCATGGACATTGGAGAGACACTAGATGTAGGGTTGCCTACTAGCGACAATTTGGTCATTGGATCTGCAATATTGTTGTTGTGCACATGTTGTACATGTTTCATTGTATACATGTTGTGCATGTGGTGTTGTCTATATTTTGTGTTATGTACATGTGGTATTATTTCACGTGCATTTTTTAGTCGGTGTATCATGACATGTGTATTTGTTGTTTTGTACTATGTGTATCTATATGTGTTGTGTGATACATCATATGTAGGTGTGTGTATAGTTTCTTACAACATGTGTAGGTGTATGTGTTGTGTTGTACATCGTAGGTAGTTGTATCTGTTGTGTTATACACCATGTGGGGGTGTATGTTTTCTAATGTACATTATCTGTATGTTTATGTGTTAGGGATTGGTTCTCTAGATCCATGGATGTTATGGGATGGAGTGGCTAATAGATTTGGATCCATGAGGTTGTGGGTTGAGATGTTAGTTCTCTAGAGCCCTATAGTAGCTTATGTTACTTAGGTGTTGTGGGTTGGGATGGTATTCCTTGAAGCCCTGGACAACTTGGGAGGAGACCAATCATGAGTTGTTGATATTAATGGTTGAGATGGTATAGTCTCTAGACACCCCTGTTACTGATATTAAGGATAGATGTGGTATAGTCTCTTGATTCCCTTATTACTGATTCTACGTATGGAAGAGAAGGAAATGGGTGCTTACAGGGTTGGAAATTGTTCCAGTCTGTGTATGTGGTCATAGAGAAGATAAGGCATTGGTTGCTTTCTAGGTTTTGGAAAATGACATTATACAAAAAAAAGGAAAAAGAATAAAGGTATAAGAATAGAAACATTTAAAGATGAGTATCAATATTTTATTTTAGTTTTAGTTACGCACATGATCTATTATCTTGATTTATGATGGTTGAGCTTTGAATGAAATGGATGTGACATGTTTATACATAATGATTTGATCAAAGAGCTAATTTGTCTTGATATGATAGGAAGTAAACAAAATTTCAAGTGTACCTTATAGACAAGCTATCAATGAGATATGATTTTAATTTATTGGAATTTATTTCAAGTCTAATGGAATTATTTTCTTGGTACAAGAAAGCATGGAAAATTCCCAATTTGCGTGGTTGGAATTGGCTGCGAGAGTGTTAGCAACAGCAGTACAAGGAATTTGAACATGCAATAACATTCTAATAAAGAATTTAGGAGCAGGGCCACTATGTGACAATGGTACCAACTAATTTCCATGAATTTCCTTAAACATGTTATGACTGCTATAATGATTTTGAGGCACATATCTGCCTTGGTTTTGGACCTTTCAATACAAGGAAACCTTTCCAAGGGATGAATCGTGCGAGAAGGGGACTCTAGTGGAACTTGCAAGGTGTGTGACTGCACGAAAGGGGGTGACCAGATTACCTCAGGGACTGGGAAGCAAAGAATAGAAGGACGAGGAATAATTTTTTTTTGGTCATTAGCATTTCCACATGGAATCAAAAGCCCATTCTAAGTGTGCCCTAGAATAATGAGTCCATTATTTTTCATTGAATGACCAAGTAGTGAAAATATTTTAGTGTTGGAGATTGGATGCATATTTGATTTTAGGAGTGGATTCTAAACATTCTGGTGAGGAGTTGAACCTGGTACTACTTGAAGGTGGAGGTGTGAGATTAATGCTCATTTTATTCACTGGTTAGAGAAAATGTGTGTATGTATATATGTGTATATTATTGTAAATATTTTGTTAAGTTGTGAGATTAATGCTCCATGAGCATTATGTTTATTTGTTGGTTGAAGAAAATGTGCATGAGTATATGTGTTTATCACCGTAAATACCTCGTAGAGGTGGATTTATAAATCTCCATAAGAGGTATATGTGGCATGTTTGTTATGCTGGTCATGGTTTCAATAGTTTGGTATGATGTAAATGTTGCATCGATATGTGTTATAAAGCTCCATGTGAAACATGTTTTGTTTTTTATAAGAATGATTGAACACCAACGATGGTGTTCCGTCAAGTGGGAGGGATTTTTAATATCGCCTCGTTTATTTTCTATGTCAATAAATTAAGACCAAGGTCACGAGACATGTATTCCAATTTAAATGGTGGGAAAACACTTTAGTGCACATCGGTTGTGGTTTTTCATGGCTATGGAAATTGGAAAAGGCATTGGTAAAGGAAAATAAGCAATAAATGGCATATAATTATGAAAAATAAAGGAAAATAAGAGAAAATAAAGGTAAAGAGACAAAAAATTCCATGCATGAAAAATTAGAGGAAAAGTGATGGAAAATAAAAGAAAAAGGAAAAGAGAAAGGCAGAGACTAGACATCAATGATAAAAGGGAACCTGAGAAAGTGTTCATAATTTTTTTCTCATCTTTTAATCAGGATCAACAAAGGATAAGGAGCAAGCACTTATAAAAACAAGAAAGCAAAGAAAGGAAGCATAATGAGTTACTTGGATCAAAAACTACAACAAGCTTACTTTATAGGTAGCCCATTACATGTGTGATATCCTTTCTTGTTTTTGGATGTATGGTATATGCATGTGGTTTTTTGGTTATCTATTGTAATTGAAATGGATATTTTCTTGTATTGACAGTGGTTTTAGCATTTCACTGTAATGGTGTAGAGGGTTCCCCATTTGGTTTTCTTATTGGTTCTTAGGTTTCCTATGAATATGGGTTGAAACAAATGCTATGGAGCTTCACAACATCTTGGGTTCCCTAGAGGTTGTGGGTTAATTTACTAGTCCCTAGAGTGTATGGGTTGGGAAAATGCTACGGACCTTTGAAACAAATTGGGTTCTATGGATGTTGTGGGTCGATTTACTAGTGCTCAAAGCCGTGGAAAACTTGGATAGAGACCGATCTAGTTTATGTTAGTCATTTCTAAAGCATAGAGGTGAAATCACTATGGTAGAGGGCTGAGGTGGATTTTCCTCTGCAAGTCATACATGATTTTTTTTTTAACCCTTATGGTTCCACATTCATGCCTAGAATATGGTGTGAGGGTGTTTGCATAAAATATATATTTGGTTAAGCGCAAGATATGGTGGGGTGGTACATGAAGGTCCCTGACATGGTTGACATTTTCATATGTTAACATCAATTATTTTCCTATTGTGATTTATGAGCAGTTGTATTGGTTATTATTGTGATATTATGGATAATTTGTCATATTTTGTGTTTGTAGGAAATCATGTACATTCACAAGCTCATGGAATGTACTAAAGCACAAGACAAGAATCTCCATCTACCTTCAACTAGAAGAAGCCAATAGATTGATGAAAATAATACAAAGAAGAAGAAGACAAGTGAATGGAACATAACACAATATGTTTTCCTAGGGAAAGCCATAGCTCAAAACCCCGCCTATCTATATTGCATTAAATTAGAAATATGATTGAGGATACAAATCGTGTTCTCACTAGAAGAATTCCACATAAGTATGCTTAACTAGCTTAGCTCAAAAACTAGCTCATGCCAAATCCTTAGCCTGTTCTGCAACTGTCAAAGCCCCTAATCTATTGTGTTATTTGTATGATGAACATCTCGTATTTAAAGGGAATTCATGCTTCTGAAACTGTGCAATCCAAACATAGGATCAATCTCTGATGCATGCATCATATTTACACTCTAGTAAATATTACCACTGATAATACACTGTCCCTGCACTCTAGTCTCAATTGGTTCTTTCTTTGAACTAAATGGGTTTCTCATGAGGGTACCTTTAGTTAATTGGAGTAGCACTAGTGGATGCATTAGCACACCAACTAACTATCAGTACTATATTAGTTCCAAAAAAGTTTAGAACTAATTTAACTGAACTAAACTCCATAAATTGAGTGATCTAATTTCCAACTTAATTTAAACTCATGTTGGACCCCTAAAACATAGGGAGAACATATACATGACTACATCAAGACTTCCAATGTGAAATTGCTAAGATAATTAAGTTAGTTAAACTTAATTCATTGTTTACAAGTTGCTATGAGAACATAATTCAAATTTAATTCTTAGTTTAATTCAAGGAAAAGTTAAACTGGAATTTCTTGTTGCCATTTCTCAACACTCCCCCACAACAACAAATGGATTATGAACTACCTCGATCCTGTCTCTGTGAAACATGAATTTACATCTTGACAATGCCTTTGTCCAATTTTCAGCATCTTGATCCTCTGTGCAAATGTACTCTAACAACATAATCCACCTTAATACACAATCCATGAGATGATGATATCGGATATCAATATGCTTGGACCGATCATGAAAAACGTGATTTTCAAAGAGTTTGATACAAACTGATTATCATGGTCAATCATAGTTGGATCCACCTGCTGACCAAACATGCCAACCAATATCTTCCTCATCCAGATGGCCTCACATGATACTTGATTCACATCCATGTATCTGCCTCTACCGAGCTGAGTCTAACTGATCTTTTTTCCCTATTGTACCAATAATCTATCATTGACCAAATAATGAAGATACCGCTTGATGTGCTCTTGTGGTCAGATGGAATCCCTACCCAATATGCATTGGTTAAGCCTTGAAGATTCACTCCCTTTGTCCATTTGTACCATAATCCATACTTAGAAGTGCCACTGAGGTATCTCAAGACATGATTTTCCACCTTCCAATACAACTTGGTAGGCTTAACCATCACTTGACTAAGTTAGTTAACTCCATAGCACATATCAGATCTAGTGTTTACCAAGTACATGAGTGAAACCACAAGCTACCTGTAAATAATAGCTTTCACTACTATCCCTGAAATAACATCCTCCTTCCTCCAGTTACCTTCTAGAGGAGTCTCCATGTGTTTGTTTCTCTCCATGTCGAATCTCCTAAGTATCTTTTTGGCATACTTTCCCTGAGGCACGAACAACACTTCATATCCCTTCCATACTTCCATGCAAAATAATTAAGGCATGAGCCCCATGTTCTTCATGTCAAAATCTCTTTATAGGTCCTCCTGGCTGGACTTGATCAACTGATCATTACTTGTGATTATGAGATCATGAACATAAAGTAAAATGATCAACAATTTACCTTATGCCACTATGTGGTAAAGGTTTGCATCCATTTCACTCTTCATGAAGCCCAACCTGATGAGGTAGCTACCTATCATGGTGTACCAAGCATGGGGTGCTTGATTTAGCCCATACAATGATCTCTTGAGATGAAATACACATGACTCACGCTCAAAGGTCTCAAAATATTTAGCATATTTTAGGTACACCTCTTCCTCAATCATGCCATTAAGGAATGTTTTCTTCACATCCATATGATGTATCTTCCAAACCATCTGTGTTGATAGTGCCACTATAGATATGATTGACGAGTACCTTGCAACAAGAGAAAAGGTATCATCATAGTCAATCCCCTATACCTGTGAAAAGCCACAGGCGACAAATCTAGCTTTATGCTTCTCCACACTACCATCTGCAACTTTCTCTACTATATAAAGACAACGAGAGCTCACCACTGACTTGAACTCAAGTCTTGGGACCACATCACAAACACTTTTATGAAGTATGGAGTCATATTCCTCCACCATGGCATCAACCCAAACTAGCTACTACACTACTTCCTTAAATGAAGATGGCTATGTCACAACACATTCGCCCATAAAAGCGAATTACCCACTGTACCTCTTAGGTGACCTCCTTTACCTACACTGAGAGGTGGGTGCTCCCACATTCTTCGTGCATCATCCAACAATCTGTCAACCTCTTTGGTGTTCTTTCTTCCCTCTATGGAACTCGCTACCTAAGTGGATGGATCCACTCCCATATCCTCTGCTTGTGGCTACTCCACGTCAATCTGAGGCTCCTCAAAATTAGGAGCTAAACACTTCTCATCCATATGTATCTCAATCTCCCTCTCAAGTTAAGTCACATGGCCTTTTCCTCATGTAATCTGACATACCTATGAACCAGTAACATCCTTTTGGTCAGTAAGTACACCCAATAGTTGTGAGGTGTATCAGTGTACCCCAAAAATATCCCCAACTCTATTGTCACCTCAAGCTTCTTCCACGGATACTTGGTCACGCGGAAATATACCAATGACCCAAAAATTGTGATGTGGCCAACATTTGGCCTCTTACTAGAATAAGCCTACTCTAGTGACTTCATCTCCATTATCCAATGTGGGCTATGGATCTGAACATAGACAATTGTGTGTCATGCCTAAGCCCATAAGTGTAGTGGTAGGCCCTCATCATACAACATCACCCTCGCTTCCCCTACTATGCTTTTGTTCTTTCTATCAACCACCCCATTCTGTCGAAGATTATGTAGTGTCGTCAACTAACATTTAATCCCTTCTAATAGACATAAGTAATTAAATTCATTTGAAACATACTCACCACCATTATCAGTTTGTATAGATTTAACCTTCTTGTCCTACTCCTTCTCTACCAATTATTTAAACTCACAAAACTTTGTGAAAGTTTTATTTTTTTCCTAAATGAAAAATATCTGGAATTTACAATAATAGTCATCAATAAATATAACATAATATTTGTGGTTGGATGTGGATGCTATCGTGAATAACCCACACACATCTGAATGGAGTCACTCTAGAATAACCTCTACTCAACTATCTCTGTCATGAAAGGAAGACTTTGCGTATTTTCCCAAAGTACACTCCTTGCATGTATCACCTTTCTCAAGTGTACATTTGGGAATACCGTTAGCGATATGCTACAATATATTCAAATCCCCATGACGCAGTTGGCCCAATTGCCAGTGCGATAACTGGCCAACATCTCGGTTTTGGACCCTTTCTGCTTTTTTCTTCAAATAACCACACACCTGTACCTCCAAATTATAGATATTCTTCACCCAAATCCCTATCTTGTTTACTTGACCAGTAGCTATGTGTCAAAGGAATGTCTTTTCTTTTGAGAAGATGACATAACAACCTCTATCCTCAAGCATGGAAATGGATAACAAGTTCTTCTTCACCTTGGGCACATACATAACATTCTTCAGGGTGAGCGGATCCCAATCCTCCCTCTGAAAAGTAATCATGCCAAATCCATTAACATTGTACTTTTCATCATCACCCATCTTGATATGCATTTGGAGATATTTCTCATCTAGCTCACTGAATAAATCTTTATCACCAGTCATGTGGAATGAAACTCCACTATCCAAGTACCATACACTTCCCATAATTGATGAAATAATGCATAAAATGAGGGAAAATTCCTATTCAAATTGAGAGATCAAATGCTCACCCACCACACCTTGTGAGGACTTCTTCTTGGACTTCTTGAGTGGAAAATTTGTAGCAAAATGACCTAGCTCATGACAATGAAAGAAATTAGCTTGCACAATGTCTTTCTTCTTACCTCGATGATAAGAATCTGATTTAAAATGGGATGCTTTACCTTTAGCCTTATCTTTGTTATTCAATAAGGCGCAATTGTCTTCATCATTAGTCTTTAATGAAGAGCCATCCCTGGTGTTCCTCCTGATGTCCTCTTACATCAAATCTGAACACAGTTGTTCCCAATCTGATAGATTCTCTTAACCATTGACAAACTCCGGATACCTATGCCAAGTCTTTGGGAGTCCTAAAAGAGAACTATATCATCCTCAAAAACTGTGATTCCAATACTTCCAAGTTCATCACGACATGGAGTGGACTTGGTCCAGTATTTTGGAATAGTGTTGCCTTTCTCCATTTTGATTTTTGAAGTTTGTCCTTTAGTGCCAATCTCCTTTGCTCATTTTTGTTCTGATACAAGTCTGTCAATGCATTACACATAGCATACATAGTTTCCTTGCCATGGAGACTTGATACATTGTGGTCTCGAACTCCCTCAAGGATTATTTGACTCACCTTCGCTAAACACATATTCCATCTAGCCAAAGTTTGTGCATCTGATACTGTTGACTTAGGAATTTCTTAATCAACAAATTCCTTTAATCCATTATCCTCTAGCAAAGCCTCCATTATGTCCCTCCTAGCTATAAAATTTGAGATGCCTTCTAAGGCATACTCGAGCCACAAATTGTTCAATACCATCTGAGGATCATGAAGTATGTATTGCAAATTTGAATTTCATCTATAACCCAAAATAGAAAACTTTGAAATATCCTCTAGTATATTGTCATCAACGTTGATTCCATGTAAAAAATACTGTATATTCACAAGCTCATAAATGTACTAAAGTGGAGGACAAGAATCTACTTCTACTTTCAACCAGCGGAAGCCAATATATTGATAAAAATAATATGAACAAGAAGAAGATAAATCAATGGCACATAACACATTAGTTTTTCCTTGGGAAATCCATAGCTCAAAAACCCTCCTATCTGTATTCAATTTAATAAGAAATATGAGTGAAGATACAAATGTTTTTCTCACTCGAACAATTCTGCAAAAGTATGCTCAACTCTCTTGGATCACAAGCTAGATTAAGACAAATCCTCAGCCTATTCAACAGATCTCCAAGCCCCTAATATCTTGCATTATTGCTAGGATGAATAGGCCACATTTAAAGGGAGTTCATGCTTCCAAAATTGTGCAATGAAAACATAGGATCAATATCTGATCCATGCATGATATTTAAACTCTAGTAAATAATACCAATGAAAGTACATTGTCCTTGCACTCTAGTCTCAACCAGGTCTTTCTCTGAATTGACATGCATGAGTTTCTCTTGAGGGAATAGGATCAATATCTGATCCATGCAGGATATTTAAACTCTAGTAAATAATACTAATGAAAGTACATTTTCCTTGCACTCTAGTCTCAACCAGGTCTTTCTATGAATTGACATGGATGAGTTTCTCTTCAGGGAATCTTCAGTTAAGTAGAGTAGCATTGGTGGATGCATTAGTGCACCAACTGACTATTTTTCCTCTATTAGTTCCAAAATTAATCTTGAACTAATTTAACTTAACTTAACTCAGTAAACTGAGAGATCTAATTCCCAACTCAATTTAAACTCATACTAGACCCCTAAAACTTAGGGAGAAAAGAATTTGATTTAAATTCTCAATTTAATTGAAGGAAAAAATAATCTAGAATTCCTTGTTTCCATTTCCCAACACTATTTTGGTTATATGTTTTTTGTATGGATGGGTTTATGATGCAATCTATCTATGGATACCTCTCATGATTTCATAAGTTACTACATTTTCAATGAATGCATGAGATAGCAAGTATTATTAGAACTAGCTTGAGAGAGCATTGCACCTTCTTGGTGATTCTCAAATTAATTTCAAAATTCTATGATGAAATATGCATTTATGACCTATTGCTTATATGTTTGTCATGTGTTTGAAGAAATGTCCATCTTGGATTAGGCATGTATTGGTCAAGACCTAGCTAATGCTCCATTGTTTTAGCATTTGTATTATTATTGACATGATTCTAGAAAGATATAGGAGATTATGGGTAATATTTCAAAGGTTTTCCTAAAAAGGTGGTATAGATGTCATGATTGCATGATTTCAACTGAGGAATTAAGGAACGGAAAATTTTAGGGGTGAATGTTCACTCTTTGGCGAAATTAAGGCGTTTTAAATTTTTAGTGGGCGAATATTTTGTATCATAGTACATTTCTACGAATCACCTCAAATAGCCCACCTTATTTTAAGGGAGAGGGTAAAAAAGGTGAATTTAGCCCTTGAAATTATGAGTTACAACCTTCCATTCACCCTAATTTTCAAGAATAGGTTTTATTTAAGTGAATCCTATGGGCCAGATACCATACTTATAAAAGAGGTATGGTAAATTAATAAAAATATAGATAAATGAGATCTATGGTAAATAAATAAAACATTTTTTATATTTACTCCATCAGTCACCTTATATACTTGCAAGGCTGTAAACAAATAAAAATATAAGTAAAGTGGAGGTATGGTAAATAAAAAAAACCTATTTTTATACTTACTCAAAAGGTATGGAAAATAAATATAAATATAAATAAACTAAACGTGTGGTAAATAAACCTCCTTTTATATTTAGTCCATAAGCCTCAAACTATTTATGAAGGCTCAAAAAGGAGGTTTTATTTATGTGAATCCTATGGGCCAAATACCATATTTGTAATTGAGGCATGGTAAATTAATAAAAATATACATAAATGAGAGGTATGGTAAACAAATAAAACATTTTTTTATATTTACTCCATAAGTCACCTTATATTTAAGGGACACTCAAAAAATGTTTATATTTAGGTGAAACCTATGGGAAAATACTATGGGACAAATACCATGGGCTAGATTATTATTAATACCATGCAAAAAAACATTATTAACCCTAATATTAGTATTAATAAAAGTAAAAATGGCACATGGTATTGACCCATTGTATTCACCTAGAAAGTAGCCTATTTAAATGGGGGAATTAAACCAACATAGATCCATCTTTACTCTGGATCTACTAACCCCCAAGAGGTGTCAACTATCGTGATATGCAAACTAGCATAGAGTGAAAGCATATTTGATCGGGGGCTTGGTGGATCAAGACTAAAAATGGATGTTGTAATTTAATGTATGTTAAACATTTTAGCTTGGTTAAAATAAAAAATAAAATAAAAATCAACTATTAATTTTATTAATTTTTATAAATTACTAATAGTAATTTTTAAGCTCCAGGTTTATGATAACCCATGGTATTGACCCATGGTAATACCATGCTATTCATGTGAGCTTAGACTATTTAAAGGGGAAATTCTATCATCTTAGATCCATCTTAATTCTGGGTCTACCAAGTGTTCAGAGGGATAAATAAATTTAGTGGTAGATGTGGAGTTAAGATGGATATAGGTTGGTTTTTGTGATAATGAAGATATTAAATAGACTTAGGAAATTATATTGTAAAAACATCTTAAAGTGAATGGTTAAAGCATAGACATTGGACAAGTATATTTGTATAATTTTGTTTTAAACTGAAACAAATCCAAGGCTAAAAGGAATGGATTGATTGCACTAGTCATCCTTCTATAACTTTCCAACGGCTGGAGTAAACAGATTGTAATTTGGGTAATTTTTCGAACTGTATTAGGAAGGTGGTTACGAGGTCCCTAGAAGTGACGAATTTCAATATTTCTTGGTTTTATATATATATATATTAGGTTTTTTCTCATGCTTTCTGTGAATGACAAGGGTGAATTTTATCCTACACCCACTAGGTTATCGATATGTAATTTTGGTAATTTTTATTTCAAAAGATATTTTAAAGAAATGCAATGATTTCATTTGTGTATTCAATAAACACAATATTATAATGGAATTTTGCATTTGTGGTTTACCTATACAGATTCCATGGAGAAGTATTAGCGGTGTGACATCAATTGTCCTCAAGTAGAGGCTTTAGTTTTAATCTTTTCTCGAAGCAAATACTTTCTTCCAACATTTTTGAGTTCCATGAAAAACTTGAAAGTCCTAATAGTATTCAATTATGGGTTAAAGAGATCCACATTGAATGATTTATCGGCCTTATCTTCACTTAGTTTAAGACCATTCACTTGGAGAGGTTGCATGTGCCCCCACTTCAAGAGCATAGTAAAGTCATGTAGAACTTAGAGAAGCTATCTTTAAGCTTTTAGTGAAGATTGGAAAAATTTATGGGTTCAATAACACCCAGTCAAGCATTAAGCTTCCAATAATGCTAGATTTTAAGCTAGAGAACTTTTGTGATTGGGAGGAGATGCCCCCTCATATTTGTGACACATCTTTAGTTGTGAATTGGACTATTACTAACTATCATTTCCTTTGACAGTTACTTGATGACTTGGGGAACCTCAACTCTTTAAAAATGTTAAGGAAGGAAAGAAAGTACATTATGCTAAGTCCTCTTATTCTTTTCAAGTTTTTCTTGGATATCTACAATGTTTCAGGTAGGAAATTACATTCTATTAATGAAAATTTATCTTGATAGAAAGCCCCAATTTCACTAATGCTTTCAAAAAACATTATATAACTATAATGTTTCTAAAAGGAAAGCATATTTTTTCAATTTAAGTATCATGATCCCATATTCCAACTTATTTTTCAGTAACCAATTAGGCTTTGTAGCTTTGAATAAATCCATGTCTTTTGATAAGATCCTCTTCCAAATTAAGACACAGTTTCCTTTTGGAAATAACCACATACAATGTTTTGATTTTGCTATTGAGAAAATAAAGGTTGTGAAACAAGCTTGTGCCATACAAGGACTTGATTCTTTGATTATCTATCAATTGTGGCTCTTGATGTAACAATGTCTTGATTTTGTTGCTTGAAAATAGAGGTTATGCTTTACTATTTCACAGAATTTCTTACAATCTTTCCATAAGTATTGATTTGTAATCTCAATCACTGAGGGATTACAGTAATGAAAAAGGTAATATTCCATGGTTTGAAGTTCCACTCTTACTAAATATTTAAATATATCACCACAATTTAATTGTTAATTAAAGGAATTGTATTTGATTTGTAAACAATTCATTGCTTGATTTATAGATTTTGATTTTTTCCTTTTTTTATTTTTTTTCTCAGATTTGGTATGAAATATCTTCCAAGATTTGGGTTCCCTAGTTTCCCCACCATAGCTATGAGGTTCAGATGCTATCATTAAATATTCTTGGTACATTACAACTTTTCCAGTAAGTGCACTTTGAAACATTGTTGTTTCCTTTCCATGGTGTTAATGCAAATAAGCACTGTAACTAGTGACATTATTTAGATTAAGTGCCAAAATCTAGGTGGTCTTGTAATGATGGAGTGATTGTTTTCTAGATAATAGGCCATATGCATTTTTAACTTTTATGTTGTCCTGAGATATTGAAATTCAGAATAAGAATTGAGATCAATTCAGAATAAGAATTGAGGTCTCGTTTCCACTGTAGATTGTAGTCAATTTCGGTAACATAATATATAGTAGATTATGTTTTACTAATCAACTGTGAATGTGATCCCTCGCAGGAAAGGAAATTCAAAGTGACTTTGATTTCACATTGATTTGTCAAAACATACGCACACGAAAGCAGATTCAAAGTGACACTGATTTCACACTGATTTGTCAAAATGGAGGCAAGAGAAAAGGAAACTTTGTATTCAACAATGCTCTTAATTTTATATGTACATGCATAGACATATTAGTAGAAAATATTGAAGGGTTTCCTAAGTAATATTTTCCATTCCACTACGTTCTTTATAGCTTGTAAATAAATAACTTCGAAGAATTCATTACACTACTTGTTATTCTTTATTAATCAGTGGTTAAGATTTTGATATTGAACTGGCTAATATTTTTCTTCCTTCTGTGAAATTGTGTGTTCTATAATGCTTCTTCTCCATTCACTATGTATATCATATAAAGTGTGTATAATGGAGTAGGAAGATTGGAAAGTCTTGTGATCCTTGAACTATGTTACAAGGTAGAAACCCAACAGGGCACGGTAAGTGCATCCCCACAAAGGGGTCACAAATACCAAAGTTGGTATTGGCTAGTGCCTTGATCTAGAGAATATCCTTTACCCTTGTATTAACAGTCAATCTGGAGAGGATTGTAATATTATCTTTATAATATTTATATCAGTTAAGATTGATGAATAAAATTCATGAGACATGAGCTAGGATGCCATTGCATGGTGGTTGTTGATTATTGGAAGCTATGATGGCCATTATGTCAGGCCAGGTTGATCCAGGTGGATGTTGGTGGCCACCCACCTATCCCATTTGGACACCCACAACTATCTCTTTCAGTCTTTTTAGTTTCCTAAATTGTAGCATAGTTTACTATTTTTAGCAGTTTTTCGGGTCCTGAACTTCTAGAGCCATTTTGAGGCCCTAAACGACTTTTTTTGGGAAATCTGGGGGCAACAAGGGTCCACAGTCTAATGTTTCCCTTCCCAAAGTGGTAGTTCTCGGATAGGTCTTTCTAACGAGCTATCGTACGCGTCAAACGAAGATCGTATGCCAAAGTTATGACCCCAGGAAATTGATGTACCAATTTACCCAAAACGGGGCCCACAATTTGGCGTTTCATCTTCTAAGGTTAGGTATTGGAATGTGAAGGGTTTTCCATTGTTTCTCAACAATAAATAGGCCTTCGAGCCTCATTGTAACACAATTCGGAATAGTTCAGAGGCATGTAGCCACACATCTCTTCTCAGAGATAAGCTACCATCACCCAAGCTGGTTTATTTCTATTTCCGGTTGTAAGCATATTTCAGTATTTTCCATTAATGAAATGAAGTATTATTTCCGCTGCATCTTTGTGTATATGGTTATCTCTATATTTTATTGCGTTCTTGTTTAAATCTGGATCAGTGGTATCAGAGCGGTCTGCTTTTTCTCTGTTTTTCTTTGCATGTCCCCAACGAGGTCAGGATATAGGGAGTTAGGGCTTGAACTGGTCGAACCTTTGCAAGACCAACCTCATAAATCCCGACGACCTCCCATGGTGGATGAAAAGAAAGATGAGGGGGCAGGAGATCCTATCAAAATCTTGCTCGAAGAAGCCCTCGAGCAACAACGGAACGCGATGATGGACAGTTTTGCGTAGATCCTTCAGCGGCTACCCAGAGGTGATGCATCGGCTTCCAGCAGCTACTCTGGAAACGCCATGCCCTTTAAGGTACAAGTTAATTTTGAAATCCCCATCTTCGAGGGTAAAATAGACGTAGATTCCATAGATAAATGGTTAAATTTGCTAGAGGGTTATTTTTCTGTTCATGATTTTTCAAGTCGAGAAAATATTGCTTTCTCTCTTCTCAAAGTAGCCCTCCACATCAAGGACTAGTGGGAAACATACTGTAAGTAGAAGGATGAAAGAACAGGCTCACTATTTTTAGCCACACCCACTTGGGATTCATTCTGAGATGCCATCAAGGAGCAGTACTACCCTGTTAAAAGCTATGAGGACAAATACACCAAATGGACCATGCTGCGGCAGGGACGAGACCAAGATGTGCCTGAGTTCACAAACATTTTTCACACCCTTCGCACACAGTTGGGTATCAAAGATTCTAAACTGCATCTGGTACTCAAATACCGTGGCTGCCTACACAGATACATCCAGGAAGAGATGGAGTTCTTGAACATCTCCTCACTCGGCACAGCATACCGATACGCTATCAAAATCGAGCAAAAGTTCAAACAAAAGAAGCGAGACATTGGATCTTCTAATCCGAAGCCCAAAGGACAAAGCCAAGGTGGGGTGACCCAAGACAACCCGTCGGAACCGCAAGAAAAGAACAACACCACAAAGCTGAAGAAGGACACAGGAAAGTGGTGTGAGTTCCATAAGAGTCCCACTCATAACACAAGTGAGTGTCGGACCAAGCA
>APFE030261650.1:55764-66342 GCA_000404065.3 Pinus taeda
CCTGCTCTGTCACCATCAAAGAGCCTGGACTAGCTCTGATACCACTGTTAGGTATTTTTTTTTTTTGCAATGGGAAAATACCAAAACCAAACAAACAAACAAACACCACAGAGCCAATGCTCTATTTCATTTCTTCCAGGACCTTTGCACAGGGAAGCTATTAAAAACAAATATAGTCATAACAGTCCATTACACAGCCATAAAAACATTCCTATTGCTTAAAATATATGTCTGATACACATTCATCCTCTTTGCTGAGAGGGATTTACCAAAAGCAACATTCAACCAAAACTCTGTTTTCACCTGAGAATTTACTGTGCTGGGTTTACTGCTGTAAAACCCCTTTTTACATTTACTGGTGTAAAACTATTTTTACACATACTGTTGTAAAAATATTTTACACATACTACTGTAAAACAAACTTTTACATATGTAGCTCCAAAAAAAACATTATGTGCCTGCTCATTACAATAAAAAAAACTTGAGCACACAAAATATTACATGCTCTATTCTAATCATTCCTTCGTCTTCGCACTGCTGTGCGATCCACACAAACAAAGTCAACCTCTTCAAAAAAAATCTCCCTTGCTTCTTCTACGCACTGCTGTGCGATTCATTTCACATTTTTTTAAATCTTCATCTTCGTTCTTTCATTGCCTTCACACTCGCACTACTGTGCTCCCCTGTTTTTCTTCTTCGCTACTGTGTGTTGTCCCTTTTCATTCAACCATCACGCTGCTGTGTATAAAGGTTTTATTCGCGCTCTGATGCGTTGCAATACCTCCTCCTCATGACAAAAAAACAGAACATTACTTTTGTTTTTACTTGTGCCATAAAAACAAGCGACTCCCGTGCATTAAAGTCAATGAAAATATCTTCACCAACATTTACCAACCAGCGTAAATTACATTAATGGTTTCACTGGAAAAACTGTTCGGCAATAATAATAAAAACTTTCTCTTCACGTTAATTATTTATGGAACGATAGTACTTCAGCATGGCAATAAATTAATTTTCTCATACCGCTTAGAGCTCCTCCCAATAATTAATAAAAAAATTATGTGCCCCACTGCCATAGCCGTAGATATGCTCCTTATTGATCAAACGGTGGATAGTCATCCTTGCAATCGGACGGTTGACGGCGATATCGGGAGGCCCTTCGCTGCAGGACTTTAGCACCCGATAAATTGCGTCAGCTACGTCAGGCGAGAGACACGTGCCGCCACCATATCGTATCGGAGTCGATCACCGGGATATTCCTTCGCCGGAAAGCTGGTGCGAAAAGTTTCGGGTGGCCAGAAAACTTTGCGCTCACTAAGTTGGCATCCATTGCTACCCACGTGTGCCTGTAACCTACAACCTGCAGTTGGAATTATCATTCCAACAAACATTAACAATAACTTCTACATGTTTACCATTATAAGATTGCATATTATTGACGCTTTCAGATGACAGTCTTAAACAAAGAATTCTGACGATAAAACAACTGATATGTAGTAGTGTCACATATTCCATGTTGACTTGTTGCATAAAATCATATTTCTTGCCTTGAACACTTTTGAAATTGATATAGTGTTTCTGTGGCAATATTCTTATTCACAAATGGGATGAGCCCAGCGTTGAGGATTTACGAAAAGGTGGATGCGATTCACAACGAGAGAATTGTGGATATTCTAGATTCTATTGAGAAATTTCATCTTGGTAATAAACTGAATGAGCTCGAGGAGGCAATCTTGCCACTGAAATCTTAAAAGAGGATGCACTATAACATTGGGTCTTGCTTTACCTCTAAAAGATCGGAGTTATACAGAAACTTATGTGCCCAGTGGGCGCGGGCTTCTTCAAGAGCAGTTGATACTACAAGGATACTAAGTGATTTAACACATTTTTTCGATGATGTACACCATTTCCACGAACATCTCTAGATAATGAGTTGTTCATTAATGATTCTTACTGGGTATCACTAGATGTTGTTGCATTCCCTCCCAATGAAACATCAAACCATAATGCAAAACCATGCAAGGATTCTTTCATCATAGACAACACACTGAAACTTGCAGTAACTCATTCCAACTCCTGTATTGTGACAGTGCTACAATGAATTTGTTTGATAATAATTTCCCATGTCGAGACATTTTCTGTTGTAATTGTTTCGATGCAAGTCTCCTCAAAGGCACACTGTTTTTCCATTGGTAACATCACAGACATATCAATTCCATAAAAAAATTGCCAGAAGTCAATTCTTTCGTTGTATCATTCAGGATGTCTAACTTGTTCCATGTACAATGTCGTATGAAAAGACAAAAATATGCCTCCTAAATTGAGACAATGATATCTTGCAACGATTACACTAGAAAACATGCTCTCATATAAAGTAATGTAACCCATCCATTCCAATATAATGAAATCTACCTCCTCAACCGTGATCTTTATCAGATAAGTTATTTTTTTTAATAGCGTATGTTGCCTGCACTTCTATGTCACTTTCATCGACTGCGTAAACCTTTCTAGCGCTAGATAATGCACAAAATATATATAATATTCACGTGTCACATCCAACATCCAGAAAACCATTAGCATTTGCAGTTGCAAATTCGTCATCAAACGCAGAAAAATATGAATAATAGAATCCTTAGGATCTACAAGAAGCATCTGTATCTCATTATCCTGATCATTTGTTGCTTCAAACCCAATAGCAGGTTCTTGAACTTTATTGTCAACTGGAAGGTTTTTTCAAGATGAAAGAAATAGGACATTTGAAGCAGTTGGGTTTGAGTTTAGTAACATTGCGCAAGGACGTGTTGTTACCCAGAAAATAAGTCCAGGAAAGCCCCCATCAATCACTTCAGATGTAAATAATGACCCGGTAAATGTATCATTCCAGGTGGAGCAATATCATATAGGCCATATATGCAGACTATCATGATACGTAGACCGAGGATCAATGGTACCAAGACATTAAATAGAAAAATATTCATACTGTATAGGCAAGACGACCTTGGATTTTGTTTGATGTAAAGCATTTTCATCTACAACAGATCCACACTCTCTTTTATTTCTCTTCAACTTTGTACGCTTGATAAAATTATATTTATGCATTTGCGCCTCAGGAACTCCTTCCTTTTTCTCGGAAATGTTGAACATAAAGCCTTCTATTTACTTTTATATAACGAAGCATTATTCTCTTGTTTGTTACAATATATTATAAGTCCTAAATGATGAACAACATACAACTTTGAACGACACTTCTGCCCCTTGGAGAATAGTAAAATATATCAAAATCATGACCATTTCTCCGTGGTTTGACATCTATCATAAAAGCAAGAATGTCTTCTCTTTGTAGAGATGTTAGAAAATATTATCAAGTGAAATAAAATTTTGCAAGATTTAATCTTGGGTTGGAACTTTCTTGAAGATTTTTGATGTTTTAGCAGTGCGAGAATGAACTACAATAGAGATGATCCAAATATTCACAAAATTCTCCTACAAATGGACATGATCTAAATATTCACAAAAGCCTTCTAGACAGACAAAAGTGCCAAAAATCTGATTCCTCATCAAATTTTGATGCCTTTGTAAAAGCGCAACAAAGAATCATAACGAATCCATGGTTTGATCTCAACTTAAACAAGAACGCAAAAAATTATAAATATAACCTTAAATAGAAAGATGGATAGAAATAACACTTCATTTCATTAATATTAGAATACTCAATTATGCTTACAAATATAATGGAAATAAATTAGTTTGAGTGATGGTAGCTTATCTCTGAGAAGAGATGTGGTAGCTACATGCCTCTGAACTGTATTACAATGAGGCTCAAGGGCCTATTCATTATTTAACAATAAGGGAAAACCCTAAAAAATCACAACCCCGACCCCAAGAGATGGAACACCAAGAGTTGGTTGGCCCCGTTGGGGTTAGTTGGGAAGACAACTTTATGAGGTCGTAACTTAGTCATATTATTTTTGTTTGGCACATTTGATACCTTGTTGGAAATATCTCTCCAAGTACTATAGGGTTTGTAGTAGGCCCATGCCTATGGTTATGGGCTTGCTGCAGACCTCAAAAAAACGCCATTTAGGTGTCAAAACAGCGCGAGAAGTTCAAGACCCAAAAAAATGCTAAAAATAGTAAATGCTGAAATAAACAAAGAAAACAATGAAACAAACTCGAGGTCTAGGTGGAATAGGTGGGTGGTCACCAATATCCACTTGGATTATTCCTCCCTTAGGAAGAAATGATCCCCATTGCGTGTAGATCTTCCATGAGGTGAGGAAATTTATTTTGAACCTAGTCCCTCACAAACCACTAGAAGGGAAGCACAAGGGAACAAGTGGATTGACAACTATAGTTGGATTTCTTAGTAGGTAACAAGTTGTAAGTTTGATTTCCTTACTGATTTATGGATGGATGGTATATATAGGTGATTTTTTGATTATGTTTTGTCATTGGCATGGATATTTTCCTAGATTGACAATGGTTTTAGCCGTTCCTTTCCATTTCTTTGATATCCATGGTGTTGTGGGTTTTTCCACTTGATTGTTTTATGATTCGTGTTCGTGTTCCTTATGGTCTTGGGTTGGAACAAAAATTATGGAAGCCCTAGAACATCTTGTGCTGAGTTACTAGTCCTGGACCCTAGGTTGGTAGAAATGCTCTGGAGACGTTGGTCAGTTGACTTACTAGTCCCTGAAGTCAGGTTAGGAAAATGCTCTAGAGCCCTTGAAGGTTGTGGGTTGAGTTACTAGTTCCTGGATCCAGAGATAGCTTGGGTAGAGACCGATCTGGTTAGTGTTAGTGATGTCAAGCTGTGGAGGTGGAATCACTGTGCTTGAGGGTTGAGGTGGTTTGGCCTGTTGAAGCCCTCATTTATTTATTTTTGGTTTATCCCATGAGATCCCACATTCATGCTTGGAATATTGCATGGGGGTGATTGACTAAAAGAAAGATTTGGTTTAGTCTAATCTATGGTCGGGTGGTACGTGGAAGTCCCCGACTTGGTTGGTATTTTCATATATTAATATGAGAAATTTTCTTATTGTGATCTATGAACATTTGTAACAATTATGTTGGTGATATTATGGCTAAGTTTCCATGATGTATATGTTGGTTATTTTCTAGTTATATGTCGTTAATATGATGTGTATTATCTATGGTTTTTGTCATGAATTGTTTCATTATTGACCAGTCGAAGAATTTCTGGAGTAATAAGTGTTGTTGCATCTATATGGAGAGAGCACCAGACCTTCTTGGTGATTCTCAGATGAACCTCATACTATTATGATCACATATGCATTCATGCTCTATAGCTTACATGTTTTCCATGTATTTCACGAAATGTCTATTATGGACTAGGCATGTCCTAGTTTAGTTCTATTCAATTTTTTTATGAAATATTTATCATTATGTAATTTATAATCCCCAAAAGTCTCGGGTAGTTCTAGGGAGTGATCTGGAGGCTGGCATGGAAAGATGGCTTAGATCTTGTGACTGCACCCTTTGAAATGGAAAAGTTGGGTCATAAGCACATAGATGTAGTGTTGTGCATGTGGTTGGAGACCTATAGCCCCACCCAAGCCTTGTCATGCATGTGGTTGGGGGTCTAGATTAGTGAAAAGAGCCCCAACTCAATGTTTGGTCACCTAGGGTGGTACTTTGACCTTTGATTGTCCTGTAGCCCTGAGGGATGTTATGAATTGTCGGTGTGTGCTCATTTTGTAGCCCCCACTTTCTTAATTGGAGCTTGGAGGACGGGTCATGTCATAGTAACTCTTCGTCCATATTTACCCTAGCACGCTAGTGATATTGGGTAAATGTGAGAAGGGGTGGTTACACATTAGGTAGTTTGAAATGGAAATGGTGTGTCCTACAATCGATTGTGTTGTTCTGCTACAACTATCCATGGAGTTGCAACAACTACTTCCACAATCAGGGTGCCAAGGAATTGTGGCATTAGTACATATATATGTTGTGACATCACTTCTCAAGCATTTTCTAGCATCAGTGCTTAGTCATGTTGCAAGCATTAGTACTCCAATGTGATACAACACTAGTACTCATACTCATTGCAACATTGGTACTCTTAAGTGTGTTGTAACATTAGTAGGGTGGAAGAGAAACATAAGTGTTGCACCAATGACATATAGGAGGTATTGCAACAATATAATTTGGGATGTTAACAATGCAAGTTGCTAGTGTTTTAGCAAAATAAAGGTTTTTCAAGAACACAAAGGTATTGTAGCAACTAAACTTCTTCAAATCCTTTGTTCTCACCTCCAAGGATACTCGTATGAGTCTAGCTAAAGTACTTCTCATAAATTCTCATTAGTTAGCATAAAGGTATATTATTTCTTCAATATGTAGGAATGAACATTAAAAGTGGCATAATCAAAGAAATATTGTACCTTGCTAAAAGATGCATTATTGTGAGAAAATGAGTTGTTCTTGATTGTAATATAATGTTTTAGACAAATCCTGTCGTTACCTCACCCACTTAGAGCCTTGTAACTCTCAATACTTATCAAACAACAAATAATGATGAAGGTGTATGATCTGAAGTTTGAAATAGAAAGGGCTCCCAGTAGGCCAAAACCCTAAACCCCAAGGATCTAGATATGATTGACATTAGCAAGAGGTAGGCCTCTTTAACTAGAAACCCTATAGATAGTATGATATAACAAGATATAGAGCGTCATAAAAATATCTCTCCTCCAATGTTGTTTCATTCTCATGAGAGGGATAAGTAGTTTATGTTGATGGTTAGTTTGAATTCCCTTGACAATCCACCTTTGGTGAATAGTTAATTCCACATAGATGTATGAAAATGGACAACCCTTTCAATGCTCATAGTCACCTGGAATGGTGATGAGATGTACTACATGTAGCTAAGTGTTATCAACCAAAATGTTTCCACAAAGCGTAAGTGATTACTAGAAAATATCAACAATACATCAAGAAAATTGTTATCCATGAAACTTAATCAACAACTCAGAGGAAATTAAGAAAACATTACAAAGTGGTTTTTATTCATCAATGGAAAGTCACAATGTAGTTCTTGTGTGATCTATGTGACAGTTATACCTTTGACATTTTCACGAATATGTAGATACTGATAGTTCATTAGTGAATAATGTAGGAAATAATAAAGATCACATCAAAAGGAATGCACCAAGTATGGATTAGACATATTAAGATCCCTAGCGAATTAATAATAAGTTATTTTGGAAACTAAATGCTCCTCTCATGCATGGGAAACTATAATGTACTTCAGGACCATTCACAACTCGAACTGTTTTTAATGGACTTAGAGAAAAACCTATAAATAAGAGTCATGGATATGCATTTTAAAAGAGAAGTTGAGTGAAAATTTGTGTTGCCCAAGTTTCAAGAATTCCAAACCTTTTGAAGCTTGTGGTATTATTTTTTTCCTTCAAACAATTTATTCACCTTTGAGGAAGTTTTCAACCCTCTTGTAGTGAGAGAAACGAGTCCAAATTTTAGTAAAGGACCCTCCCTTGGAATGATGGGAGAGGATTCAATAGTTTCATCCAAACATTCCCTAGTGTCTTATTAAGGGCTGATTTTCCTTCTGCATTGGAAATAGAAGTGTTTTCTCCCATATATGTTCTTGTTTTATTCATTTCTATGTTTATTTATTGTTTCTAATCTTATGCATTTTTACTTCTTGCTATTTAATGCAATTACTTTTCTAATGAAGTCATTATTATTCATTTGTAGTTAGCTTGTAGGTTGATCTAGAAGTAGCTTTCACACTCCTACATTATATATTGTATTTATATTGGATCTATACTTTTATTCTTATTGACCTATATTTTTGGTCGTTTTTTGAACATCAATTAAGTTATCTTTATCTAAGTGGGTAATCTTAGGAAGCAATTTGAATTAGTTCAATGAGCATAAGAATAGTGGAAAATCAACAGATATTGAGCCTACAACCATCAAAATCTTGACATTCTCACAAATGAATAAAATATATGTATGAAGCAAATATAGGGGTTGGAGGGCATCATTAAATAGATGAAATTTATGTTTTGGTTAGGTCTAGGGTAGTGGCTTCTTATTTTTTGTGAGGGGTTTAGTGAGAGGGATTATGTTGCTATGTAACTTAACAAAATTGGATAAGATTTATGAAAATGACTTAGTTCAGGACAAAACCAATGAAAATTGGTTTGGACAACCAATTCAAATTAAAAAATCAGTCCAAGCCCACCAATTTTAATAACTTTGACTCATACAAGATATGTGAAAAAGCCAACTCTAGATCATTTGAAAACATTGCCTCATGGGGAACAATCCCAACTACACCACACTTTTACAACAATCAGGACCCCTTGTAGTGGCTACAAACCCTCCAAAATTTTGGCCTATACTTAAATTTCAGAGCATATTGTTGATCCCTTAATCGTTCATTCCTTAGTCACGTATAAGTAAGTTGATGATCTCAAGCTCCCTTATTCAATCTTAAGAGTCGTTCATGCTTTTATCTTTATATAGTGTGTGTCATCCTTGGGTATGTGGATTATCGTATCATGCAAAGGGATGTTTTTTTTTCTTTAAGGGGAAATGTTTGTGAGAATGTATTGTCCTCACCACATAGACATGTTTCACACTCATCTCATGCACTTTTGTAAAAGTGTCGCCTTTATCCTCTTAAAGTATATTATTGAAGCCACACTTGTCGTAAGTTGCTGCAAAGGTTGTTGCATTAAGCAAAGTATGTCTTATATGTTTTGGATGGTCTATGTTATATCACTAAGTGTTCAAGTGTGTGTTCATAGTCAATTTCTATCACTATTCACATCAATTCCATTGATCCCACACTTGGCCAAATTCAAGAGTTTCCCTAGCAACTTAGCCTCATCTAGCTTTCCTAAATTACTCACTTCGCATATGTAACCCTTAATATTTTTCCTTTCCTACTAGAACTACGTAATGAACAGAAAGCCCAACCTCTTGTAGCATTCAAAAATGTGAAGTGGTTTTCTCCAGTGTCCTTCCCTGAGCCGAAACCCACTGTCCCCATTGTAGGTTTTAACCCCGTACAGAAATTACCTGCATACGAATTCTAAATCACAGTAAAAATAAAAATGCGAGAGCATAACACATAAAACACATATACACAGAGATTTCCCACTGGATCTCAAAACCGAGACTACCAAATTTATTTTTCATTATATTCCTTTCAATGTTACAATACATATTTATACATGCCGAAGCATCCAATACCATGGACCGAAAACCATCGCGTCCAAAACTATGGACCGAAAACCATAGGTAGGTTCGCCGAACCTAATATAGGGTCCAAAAAATATTTTCTCGGGGCGCTGCCCCGAACCCTGTAGAGGGGGGCTACCCGCCCCCCTCAAACCCCCCAGACAAGGGGGGCTGCCGCCACCACTGTGACCCCCCTGCTGCGTAATCGGCGCAATGAAGGGGCGGCTCCACCCCCCCTCTAACCCCTCGGTTGACTACGTAGGTTAGTCGTGGAAAGAATATAACACAAACCAACAACAACATACTCCAACATGACCTTTTGTTCAAGCACTTTTCCCAGAGAAAATGATACTTGATCGGTATGTGCTTGGCCTTTGAATGCATGACTGGGTTCCTTGAAATGCTGATTGCACTTGTATTATCACATAAGATGGAGATAGGTGGTGTACAAGTGATTTGAAAATCCTGCAAGATCTGCATCATCCAAAGAAGTTTAGTGCAGCAAGATGTAGCAGCAACATATTCTGATTCATCTGTAGACAAGGCAATCGAACTTTGTTTCTTGTTGAACCAAGATAATAACCTAGAACCCATAAAGAATGCATCACCACTTGTGCTCTTCCTGTCATCCACGTTTCCGGCCCAATCTGTATCTGTATAAGCATGAAGTGTGAGATCTGTATCTCTAGGATACCATAAGCCATAATTTTGAGTCCCTTGAACATATTTGAAAATTCTCTTCACTGCCTGAAGATGAGTTTCCTTTGGATTTGCAAGAAATCTTCCAACTATTACCACTGCATGCATGATGTCTGGTTGGGTACCTATCAAATAAAGTAGACTCCCAATCATAGATCTATAGGTTGGTTGATGCACTACTGTTGATTCATCATTTGCACTAAGATTACATCCTGTTACCATGGGTGTACATACTGGTTTTGCATCTTCCATGCCATATTTCTTCAAAATCTGTTTGAGATACTTGGTTTGAGACAAGAAGATCCCGCCTTCATTTTGTTGGATTTGCAATCCAAGAAAGTCAGTTCTCCAATCAAAGAAATTTCGAATTCTTTCTGCATCACATGGCAAAGCTTTGACTCATAGCTTCTTCATTGCTGCCAAAGATAATATCATCTACATACACAACAAGTATTAGCAATTTGTCATTTTCAATTTTTATATAAATATTACTATCTGCTGATCCTTTCGAAAAACCTTGCTGATGAAGATATCTGTCCAACCGATAGTACCAAGCCCTTGGAGCCTATTTAAGACCATAGAGAGCCTTTTTTAGTCTGCATACAAGTTTTGGATCATTCCCAAGGATGAAACCATCTGGTT
>APFE030261650.1:66455-111775 GCA_000404065.3 Pinus taeda
AACCATCTGGTTGCTCAATGTACACTTCTTCTTCTAAGTCCCCATTCAGAAAGGTTGATTTCACGTCCATTTGAAAAACTTTGAACTTTTGAAAACTTGAGAGAGCAAGGAACATTTAGATGGCCTCAAGTCTAGCAACAGGAGAAAAAGTTTCTTCAATGTCTATTCCTTCTTGTTGAGCATACCCTTTACAAACAAGTCTGGCTATGTTTCTAATAACATCACCATTTTCATTCAACTTGTTCTTGAAGATCCATTTTGTTCCTATGACATTCTTATCTTTTGGTCTAGGAACCAACTCCCAAGTTTTGTTCTTTTCAATCTGCTCAAGTTCTTCATCCATTGCCTTGACCCAACACTCATGTTGGCAAGCTTCTCTTGCATTTTGTGGTTCAGTGGAGGAGAGTAATGCCAAATAGCTTGAATCTTTTGCAATTGTTCTTCTTGTTTGTATGCCAGCGTCCTTTTGCGCCATTGTGATTCTGGATGATTCTTTTGAACATGCCTAGAAGGAGTCTTTTCTTCTCTTCTATCATTATCTATTCCTCTGGTGCCTCTTGAGGTTCTTCTTCATCATCAGTCTGATTTGGAGAATAATCTTCATCCTCTTCGATATCATCATGATTTACTTGCCTGGGGATGTATCCTTTTTCATCAACCACTACGTCAATGCTATCAACAATTCTTCCAAGTCTTTTATTATAGCACTTGTATGCTTTGCTATAGGGAGAATATCCAAGGAGAATCCCTTCATCCGTTCTAGGTTCAAGTTTGCCAAGATGTTCATCCGTATTCTTAATATAGCATTTGCTCCCAAAAATTTTGAAATACTTTACCGAAGGAGCTTTACCATACCAGAGCTCATGTGGAGTTTGAGTGTTGTTCACTCGGACATTTGTTTTGTTGAGAATAACAACCGCAGCATATGCAACTTCACCCCAGAAAGTTGCGGGAGTTCCAGACTCATCAAGCATAGCACAGGCCATTTGTTGGATTGTTCTGTTCGTCCTTTCCACCACTCCATTTTGCTTAGGAGTCCTAGCTGTAGAGAATTCCCTTCTTATTCCATGTTCTTCACAGAAATCGAAAAATTCATTTGAGGTAAATTCTCCACCTCTGTCGGACTTGAGACACTTAATTTTGTAATCTGATTCATTTTCAACCGAGGCTTTGAATGATTTGTATTTTTTGAATGCTTCATCCTTGTGCTTCATAAGTCCTAACCAAACCATCCTGGAGAAGTCATCAATTAATAATATGAGGTACTCTTCTCCTCGAGGTGACCTTGTCCTAAATGGACCACATACATATGTATGAACTAGCTCAAGAGGCCTGCTGGCTGATCCTTCCTTTTCAGGAAAGTTAGTTCTGGTTTGCTTCCCAAACTGACATGATTTGCATATGGTGTTTTTTGGAATTTTGATGTCTGGAAGACCATGAACTTCCTGGTACTTGCATGCTTTCCTTAATTGTGAAAAGCTTAGATGCCCCAACCTCCGGTGCCATAACCAATGTTCATCATTCTTGCTCAAATAACATTGTTGTTCCTTCTTCAAATATGTATAAATTATTTGGAGTTCTTCTGCCTTTGATCACTTTTCTTCCTGTATCAAGATCACGAACACTACACCCATCTGATAGAAATATTACCTCGGTTCCATTATCGCACATCTGACTGACACTCAATAGATTATGCTTCAAGCCATCAACATACAAAACATTTCCAGCTTTGACCTTTTCTTTCAACTGAGCAATGCCTTTTCCTTTCATGGCTGCAGGGGTATCATTTCCAAAAGAAATTTTCTTTCCCTTTTCTAAAGCAGTATATGATTCAAGTTTTTCTTTATCACCTGTCATATGCTTTGAACATCCGTTGTCGATGTACCATTGATTTTCCTGTCCTTCTGCATATAAAGCTATCCCACATCTTTCTGGTTGCAGTTGCTTTATTCTCCCTGTTTTGGCACTTGAGGTTTGTTCCTTTTGAGTTGATTTCCAAAACCTGCTCCTACATTCAGAATCTTCATGACCAAAAATATTACAAGTAGAACATTCAATTTCACTTTCAAGGGAAGAAAAGTTGTTATAGGTCCTCGTGATTTCAGGCATACTTCTTTGTTTTTGAGCTTCTCTAGTCATGATTGTCTTATAGGAAACACATTGAGCTACTTTGTGACCAAATTTATGGCAAGAGAAACATTGGCCATTGAAGAAATTCTTGCAACTGCCATCCATTCTTGAAGAGAATTGGGAAGATTTTACCTGTGGCTGGTTGTAGCTTCTGTTTATCCTTAAGGTAGCATGCCCCCAATTTTCTTGATAGTCTTTGTTCATCCTTGAGGAAGATTGTCCCTGATTTACCTGATGATTTCTATTAGGCCTTTGCTCACTCCTTCTTGCTGCATCAAGATAACTTTTGGTGGTGGAAGCTTGAGATGCCTCTCCATTATACCCCAGACCTGTCTTGATTAGAGGGGAATGCTGTACACTGATAATCTCATCCAGAGTTTCAGATCCTTTAAAAAATCTAAGATTAAGGGCATTTGTTTTCTCAATTTCTTTTCTAAGGCCAACAATTTCACATTCTAACTTCTAAAGAGATTTTTCTTTTTCATCAAGTTGAAATTGCAGAGTATCAATGATCATATTCTTTTCTTCTAAACATCTTTTGAGTCTAGAAATCTCTTTATAAAAGCCATCTATATCTATAGCATCCATGTAATCATAATCTTCAAAAAGGCATTAGAAGTTTATAGTTATTACCTCGTTCATATTCATCGCTATTTGAGAGTCCATCACTATCTTCATGAGTGTAATAGCTTTTCCTATTTGCATTATGTTTCTTGTTCCATCTAACAGGAACTTTCCCCTTGTCAATCTTATCCTTTTGAGGACATTTGGTAGCAAACCTACTCTTCCACAAGCAAAGCATTTGAATGGTAACTCACCTCAGAATCGTCCAGTGCCACGTTCAAGATTTTTGACAAAATTCGATACTTCTTCTTCTTCTTATATGTGTCAAGGCTCATAGTAATCTCCTTTGCTAGAAGCTTTGAAGGTAACTTCTCTCCTATCTGATGGTCCTCCTTTCCTCATTTCATAAGCAGTTAGAATCCCATGCAACTGTGAAATTTTAAGGTTTTGAAGATTCCCCTTTTCTTCTATTGCAAAAACTTTAGATTCAAACCTAGGGGACAAAGATCTTAGAATTTTTTCAGCCACAATAGCCTCTTTTACTTCTTCACCCAAATTTTTCATACAATTTACAATCTCATCTACACGAAGAAAATAGTTAGCCACACTCTCATCATTGTACATCATGAGATTTTCATACTGAATCCTAAGGGTTTGTAGTTTTGCTCGTTTTACCTGATCATCTCCTTCATAGCTTAGAACAATCTTGTCCCATATTTCCTTTGTGGATTTATACTGCATGACTTTGACAAATTCTGATTGTGATAGACATCCCAATAGAGTATTGACTGCCTTTGCATTTGTTTCATATTTCTTCTTCTCAGCCGGATCTGTAGGAGTTGCTGATGGAAAAGTATACCCTGTGTCTATGACATCCCAGACTTCAGTACCAAGAGATTGAAGATATGCAGTAACTCTTACCTTCCAATAGACGAAGTTTGTCCCATCAAACACCGGTGGCCTGATAGATGCTTCCCTCTCGTAGTTGCTCATGATGAAAGATCTTCCTTCAAGCGATCAAGCTTCTTCCGAAGGACCTTCTCTGATACCAATTGTTGAAAATAATACTGAGAGGGGGGGTGAATCAGTATTATCAAATTCTTTTCAATATGCCTTCCTTAATTTATTGATCATTAACTTGTATATAATAATGAGCATGAAGAAAGAAAAACAAATAGTCACACCAAAGAACACTAGATATAAGGTGGAAACCCAATGTGGGTGAAAAGCACCTGTTGCAATATGTCTCAATCTTATTTCAATTAGGAACTTCTTTTACAATGATTTTGTACTGGTGCAGTCCTTTACCAGTACGCAGGCTGCAACCTGCAAAGAGCTACAACTCTCTCTCTCGTTTTCCAGTCTCGCCTGGAAGGCAGCTACAACCCCCTTTTTCTTTGTTACTTCTTTAAGGACCACGTTTCATTAATTTTCAAACTGGATCCATGAACTTCAAATAATCATCAAGTACATGAAAATCACCCAATCTCCTTATACAATAAACGAATGAATTACCCACTCTTTAGAATGATGTAAATAGAAAAGAATACCAGAAATATAAACCCAGAATACTGCTGCAATAGATAAAGTAAAATCAACAATAGTTTCAAGATAAGGCCGCAACTTCACCAACAGGGGCCTGCGTATATCCACAGCTCTTCTGAGACTGAACTGCGCATATCCGCACTGGTTGTTCTTTTGCTCTGCGTACTTTTCTTCAGATCCGCACCTTTACTTCTGACTTACTGCATACACCCACACTATGCCTTCTTCTCACCTGCGTACCTCGCACTTCGGCCTATTCCGTACTGTGTGTGCCCCGCACTGTGCCTTCTCCTGCACTACGTACCCCGCACTGCACCTTTTGTTTCGCAGCGTACTCCCGCACTGAGCCTTTTACTAAGCTGCGTACCCCCACACTGCACCTATGGATCGCCTGCAGACTTCTGATTAGGGCCAAATTTATAGTCTTCCAATGTGCCACAATCACTCAGATCCACAGATCTGAACATGCACCCGAGAGATCACGACTTCATAGATTCACCTTCAAATTTACTTTGATTTAGATCAAGCATTTTACATTGATAACCCAATATTTCAGATCTTAAGATATTCAATTCAAAAGATGCCTTAGCCAAGTGATCTCCTTCCCTATTTATAGTCAAGCCCTTATTCACACCATGGGACAAGACCATCAATAACCAATACAAGGGATCCAAACTGGGGCTAAAATAGATCCTATACCATGGGCCAAAACCATAGCATCAGAAATGGCGGGCTAAATACCACGGGCCAAACATAAGAAACCCCACATGAGCGCACTTCTCTACCTTGAAGTGAGTGAAGTAGGGTTCCACACCTTCTGAATGGGTAACCTGCGGGTATGATCGCACCTCCTGGACGGCGAACCTGCGGGTCTGCACCTTTTGAACCATTCACCTGCGAGCCTCTTAATTTCCATCATTTTGAGAGCCTAAACAGACCATTGCCACTTGAGTGAGTTGGCATCAAGTACGACACCTGTATCATAGAGCCATACCAGAATCATAATGCCAACAAGATAAGATCGTGCGAGTGGTGGACCATTGGCTCGATTGGATAAAAGGGGGGTATATCAATGAATTTTTTATAAACATGACCATGAGCTACAACAAAGCAGAAATATGTTTCCTTAAGGGACCATGAGGTAAGTACATTAAATCTTTGAATACTTGGATTAAGATGTTGTTATGTGAAAACGGGTGATGCAAGTAGATTATTGTTTGGAACGACATGGAGTGGAAGGATCTATGGACGTAGTGGGGAATTAGGAAATAGTCCCTTGATTTCACCTTCATGAAAGAGCAAGGAAGAGCTCGCTCGGGTCTCTCTTAGAAGTGCAGTTATTTTGATAAAGTAACACATTCCATAGTTACCAGCTCCACTTATGCCACCACCCACTTCACCTCCTTCACCTCCATCCTCACCCACCCCACCTCCACCAAACCCGCAGTTCAGCATGGAGAGCGCGATCAAGCTATCCATATTTAGATGATTACGGAATGAGGATCCGGACCAGTTCTCGTTTGTGGTAAGAACAATGTGGGAAGCACAAGGGGTTAAGGAAAACAACATTAACAAGGCTACATTGGTGAGCACGCTGCAGGATCGTGTGTTGACATGGTATATCAAACACTCTAATGATCACTCAAATGCAGGAATAGCGGAGATCCAAAATACGTTGAATAGAGAATTTAGTTGGCCAAAATCAGAGATGCAGTCAATCATTGGGTTCAAAGAGATCGTGATGCTTCTAGGCGAGACCCCTGGGATTTAGATCAATGGTTGAAGATTACGATCTTCGAGGCTAATATGGCACTAATAGATGTGTAGCACCATGCATGGTTTGTGGCATCTTTGACACAACATGTGAGGATGGTGTTGTCACAGTGGAAGCTTTCAACCCAGGCCGAAGCGTTGGAAATGGCGATGAGGTTGCATGAGACACCAATACAAGATCCAGGGATGGATGTTCAACAAATCCACGTGCAACTACAAAATCTCTGCCTGGAAATGGAGAGCTTGAAGAAGGATAGGGAACTGCGGCCAAAGGTGCATGAGGAAGTGTGGTGCATAAAATGCAAAGGCCAGGGCCATGACAAGGATCATTGTTCGGTATTTGCAAACTACTTGGTAGGAGAGGGACCAATGTCATTGAGATCGAAGGCATAGGCAGGGTTGATTGGAACACCCTGCTATGGTGCACAATATGTCAGATAGGAGGAAAATACACTATGAATAACTGTCATTTGTTGGAGAAGTTGACACCGACACCCCAACAACTGTTTTGTAATTTCTGTAGGTCGGTGGGCCACGATGAGCGTACTTGTCGTAGATACAAATTAATGATGGACCAAACCGTGGCCTATAGAATTTAGACATAAATGCGAGGCCTTGACCCAGCTACACGGATGGCGTGTGTTAGATTTTAAAGGCGAGGTTTAGGATGAGGAGTAATGGGGCCAGGAAGGGGCCACGAACAGTTAACTTGTTACAATTGCGGAGGACTAGGGCACTCCACTCACGATTGTACCAACCCAACGGGATTATCCTATTCATATTGTGCTCAATTTAATCATGAAATTGTAGATTGTCCTACATTGATCGCACAGATGCGCAAGAAAGGGGTACTCTAGCCTACTCCGACTCAAAATATCCAAATGATGAGATTTCAACCATGTGAAGAAGGACCAAATGTGAATATGATGCTTAGAAGTGGTGCACCTACAGGGGAAGCAACTCGAGGAGGATACACGAGTTCATGAGGCTCCTATAAAGGAACTTGAGTTTGACCTAGAATACACAAAAGAGACATTTATGGAAGTTAAGAAGCGGCTCATGGAGGCCTCCACTTGAGGTAGTAAGGATCAACCAGAGCTAGGGATGGATCCTTCTATGCTTACTACCTTTTTGGAGACATGCATGAAACTACTGCACGACAATAAGGTAGTTAAGGGACTATAGGAGTTGATCACGAGGTGCGCGGGGTCAGGGGAACTGCATGTAGTCCAGAAACTGGGAAAGCATGCAAAGCGCATCGAGAGGGAAATGAGATTGGAGGCACAAATTGGAGAATATGAAATGGATCAGCTAATCCTAAACTTGGCTTTGGACACGAATGTATTACCGAAGTAGACATGGGAACGAATGGGAAAGCCCATGTTACAGTGGTCCCCTATTCAATTATGAATGGCGAACCAACATAAGATTTTGCCTACGGGGAGGTTGCAAGGGGTAATAGTTGGTATAGAATCCATGAGAACGTAGACAAACTTTGAAGTAATAGATATTGTTGATGACAATAATCCTTATGCCGCATTGCTAGGAATAGACTGGGCCACTAATATGAATGGGGTCATCAACCTAAAATAGCGAAAGATGATATTCGAGAAGAAGTCCCTATGCATAGTAGTTCCATTAGATCTAGCCGAAGGAGTGCGCTACACTAAACCTGTGCATGACGATGAATGTGATGATGAGTTGGATTGTATTTACTAGATAACGGCACAAGACCACGATCGGGTAAACCTGACTATATATGGGAGAATCTCATGGGAGCGCAACAGTTCCTGTACTTCTAATTCAAATGAAAACGTAGAATGCTGGGAAAACCAGTTGCACAAAGTGACGACATTGAATTGCCTCATGATGATTAGATCACTGTGGTGCATGATGACAGAAGCAAGGGAACTCCCATCATATGATGGGATAATAGTGGTGGATGAATTCTTAGACAAATTTGAAATTATAGTACCAGAAAAGCAGCGGTACAGTGCATTGAAATGGGAATTGTGCTCAACAACTGCATAATGGTGGAGTACACATCAGAAGACCATTGGAAACTAGCTCGAATGTAGAAGATGGATGCGCTTATAGTTTGGAAGTTCGCAGTGGCGAAGAAGAGCCGGGAAGCCAGGACAAAGCAGCTTGCATGCCCACCTATGTTGATGGGTACAGATGTGTGTTGTGCAAGCACATTCTAGACTAAGGATCAAAAATCAAAACTAGACATGGCAGTAGGAAATGCGATGCACAACACAAATATTCCACGTCAGAGTATTCAAAAAGCTATGCGGAATCATGAACAGAGTTTACCAGTCGAGAGAAACTAATTGGGACCTACGCATACCAGCTGTTCGACGGGCCTATAGGGCCATAAGAAAAAACCAGAGAATGGAAGCGATCCCAACACTAACGAGAGGAGATGAAACCATAAGAGTAGAGAAGAATCCCCATACCACAACTTACACATTTGGAATAGTACATGAAGACTTGGGTAAAGGAATTATGCAGTTACAGAAAGTCATTCGACGAGGGAAGTTGAAACTTCCTGGACTCGACGATGATCGGCTACAGCTGAGAAATAAAAGCATGATATTGGACGAAGAAATCATCAAACTCGAAACCGAAGTCGGTCGTGCATGCTACACCGAGAAACTAAGCATGATGGGACAAGGAATAGCCAACCATATTACTGCAGTAGAAGGAGTTATGACCGTGCTACCATGGGTGCGACCACACCAAGGGAGCACACCGCATGAGGAAGAATGCGAGGCACTGCCTAGCACGAGGGAAACTAAGGAAGGCCTGTGGACTGGGTTGGAAGGTGATTTGAAGCCTCGCACTGGTGGTGCAACCACCTGACTATTTGTAGGAAGCACAGTCTCCGCACCCCAAACTGTTGTAAGAGAGCACGAGACTTTAAACAAGTATGTATGGGAGCTCCATAAAAGGCAGGTTCCATGCAGGATCTGTATGTCACAAGGGTCACAGACGCAAAGTGCACTACACTACTATATGAGTTGGTTGGGAGGTGACTGTTGGTGTCATTTTTCATGAAAAGAGGTTCAATTTAAGGCAAAAAGGAGTAGGCAGAGGCCAATTAAGACATGAATTAAGAATGAGATTTGGGATGATCTCCCACCAAGAAGGCATTAATGATGTAGAAGTGGAGTGAAGGGTCAAATTCAAATTCAAAGGATGCTATAAAAACCCCAAGGCCAGCTCCAAGGAAACACTTAGATGGTTGAGAATTGAGCAAACAAAGAGGATTGAGTGTCGTGTACTCCTACCATCATCAAGTGTAGACACAATGATAGTTGCTAGAATAAGGGTGCGATTCATTGAGGTTACCGTGGAGCCTGGTATGGCCCATGAGGAACCTAGAGAGATGGCAACTGCGACCAAAGTCTCAAAATCACCATGCAGGCCGCAGCCATAAAAAGATAAGCAAAAAATGGGTCCCATCCATGTATCCCCAAGAAGCCCACGATTTGGAAAATTATCAATGGCGGAGAAGGGAAAAGTCATCACCATGGAAACAAAGGAGGTGGAGGAAGACTTGTAGGCCCTGATTGCCTAAGGCGAGGTGCAAGACAACAAGGTGGAGGATGCCTCCGCAAAGAATTATGTGACAAAGTTACCGCGCTAGATCCCCTCGTGGAAGGGGAAAGCCCAGGTACCAAATGACCTGGAGGCCGCGAAGAGTGCACTCCAAACCCCGCTCCTCCCTCATGATATAAGATTCGAAGGCCCGCCATTAGGATGAATACCTACTATGACGTTTGAAGATTGGGACCTCACGGATAGCTAGAAGTTCCCACAATTGGCCGCGGAGAAGTTAATAAAGTAGAAATGGTTGTGCGGTGTAGAGAATGTTGGGTTACTTCATCTGCGATGGATACCCCACTACCACTGCATGCCCATCACCATTTTTGCCATCAGGTAGCTATTGTGCCTAGTTCATGATGGGTATCTTTGGTTGGAGGAGCTGATTCCCATCATGATTGATCTGATTCACCAAATTTCTCGACTGCCAGTCAAAGGCAATGAGCCCGCAACCATCGCAAGAAAGAGCAGTGAGTTAGGCCTCGCTGAAGCTATGAAGGCCAAGTATAAACTAGAAAATAAGAAGCGCGAGTATGTAATAGAAATTATTAAAGACCAAGGGGTGCACATAGCCACCAAGCTACTGGTCGGAAAGCTAATGAGGAAATGTCACACCGACGAAGTACTAGCTTCCACGATTGCATTGGTAGAGCAATGTGTAGAGGGGGTCTAGTTCAGCTGGGTGCAGTTCCTATGTGATGAATTCTTAATGAAATGCAGGGAGGCTCAGGAGTAGGGAAAGACCTTCCACTATGCATGGTTTCTCTTATCCATCATATTGGTTGCAGGCGAGCTACTGGTGGACAGTCAGTTTCCCACTACTCAGGGTGACCTGCCCGAAGCTGCAAGGTATGACTTACTCTGGGCTACAAAAGACATGAATAGGATTCGTGAGATAAAGGTGTTCTGGGTGTTCGTGGAGGCAAGCATCCAAACATGGATCAACCACAGGTTGCACTTGTCCTCTACAGTTCATAACAGCTTGTAAAGCATGGTAGAATTCAATGTGGATATGCATAACCTGTATATCCAGGAGTGCAAGGATCCGATACAAAAATAGGAGAAGCTTTCGTTCATTGCAACAGACGATACGATCTTCACAGTGATGGAGTCATGGCCTCCAGAGTGATGCTCCCAGACTTGGTGAAAATGGATAAGGTTGCGGCTCGACAACACAAGAAGGACACCAAGCTGTGCCTCGTGTAGTTGGCCAAGAGGAAGCACTAGGAACAAGAAGCAGCAGAGATGACAGAAACCATAGCCGCACCAACCAGAGAGGCTAAGGAATGCCAGGAAATGTCTTGAGAGAAGCAGACTAGGGAAGGGGACGGGGAGCAGGACCCTAATACAATGTCAACACAACTCAAGCGACCATGTGACCCAGAGAAAACCCTCCCCAGAAGGAAAGGGAAAGTCACATATATGCCTAACAACCCATTCCTACTCACGGAGGGTGATCTATTGGATATTGGAAAAACGATTCAGGAAGTCATTGAAGGCGGGATCCAGGGATTGTGGATGGAGCATAACATTGTGTTGGGGGCACTCAACATGTAGCTATAAGGTTTGTAGGTACAACAACCCCAAACAGGTATAATGGTTGAGTATGTCGCAACAAGAACCGCTGAGGCTGAAGGCACTACCCGTGCAAATGAGTAACAACTTTATATTTCTCGAAGGCATGCTAGCAACAAAAAATGAGGATGACTGGGTTGTGATGAGTAACATGAAAGGAATCGACTTGAGCTTGTCTAACCTGCCATGCAAAATACTGTATCAGCTCGAGGATGGGGTCATCTCCAAACTCCACGCCCAGAAAGGTTGAGCGATCCAGCTCCTGAATGAGAAAAAAATCAACATGGACTAGCTCAGCATCGAGAGGGATGCATTGGTTGCATATGTTAGCAGATTGGAGTACACCATAGAGGAGGCATACAAAATCATTCTAGTGTTGGCCATGCTGGCATAACCACCAGTAGTAGAGTGGGTCTATAGATTGATGGCTGGAGTCTCCAAGGCCCAGGAGGAAACATAAAAGTTTCAATTGGAGGTGAACCTGCCCATTACTAAGCTACGATTGAAGGTGCAACCCTCCACACCCCTAGAAGTTAGATAGTAGTGCACTTACACTATCTAGATGGGGTTGGAACAAATTGGCCAGGTGACACAGAGGTGCACCGGGATGTTGGAACAAACACTCACCATACTTACACATCTCTAGGAAGACCGAACCTATAGTGCCTAGAGGCAGAGGCGTTCAATTTGCAATAGGAGTATGATAGTGCCTGGGGCACCGTGTGGACGGTTGCCTTTACTCAACAACTCACCAAACTATAACAGGCAAGGGAATTGAAAGACTGATTAGACAAAGCACATCAAAAGGTAGACTTGTTTAATGCATGCATCTAGCCATGGATAAATGAAGCATTCCCAATCACTACTACCATTGAAGGGAAGCTAGAATAGATGTAGGAACTGTACATGGTTGGATAGGAATGTGACTTGGCACATGAAAGTTCAGAGATACCAGTGCAACAAGTACAACAAGCGACGGAATAGTGTACTGTAGACACCCAAGCTGCGCCATAATTGCTGCATGGACTTCGCGCAAATATCACACTAGCGGAGTGACTCAAGGATGAGTCACGATGATTGTGTTGGGGGCCTGTTGGGCAGCAGAGTCTTGTCTTGTAGTAGAGGGAAAAGGCTCTGCAATTGTGTGCATAGAGGCCTGGTAGAGTTTGTAGTTGTGTGCCTAGACCCCTACAGCTGAGTGCACAGGGTGGAGTTGGGACTGTATTGGAACAAAGGATTAATAAAAGATAAATTGATTCTAAAATATTGTGTTTATGCTTCTATTATATTTATGAATCTCTTTACAGTTTTATGATTGTGCAGACTTGTTATGAATGTTGAATGGTTAATGAGAATATTGGGTACACACAATTAAGTCAAGATCTATAATAATAGCACAGTAAAGATAAAGGATCTAGATAGCACCTCTTCACACTCTTTACAGAGCTACATGGAAGGAGTCGCACAAGTTGCGAAGGATAGACGGCTCCACGGAGTGGCGCAGGTGCACAGGCTCGGTTTGTGAACTTCCAAGAATTCATCAATTCATCCCTAGGCTGCGGAAACCTGGTTCCAGCACCCTCCCATACTACCTCGGGTCAGACCTCAATCCGTGCACCGTGGGGTGTTGCTGAAAGGGCTGGTAGTTTTGGGATTTGTTTGGCTAAATCACTTATGAACCTATGTCAAGCCCCAACAAGCAAAAAAATGGTTCCATTTTTATGACCAATTTAGATGTTTGAGGAAATAATAGGGATGCAACCATGATCATAGGCCAAGGGACAATAATCCTTGACAAAGAGTTATTAAGACTCAGAGAAGATCTTGAAGCTGTATCCCATGAATGGAATTCGTTAGCCATTTGGATTACTTTGTAATTAATAAATTTGTATCTATATAGTTCATCAAAATAAACAAAAAATGTATAACAGGTTATAGAGTATGAATGTTAAAAATAAAATTACCATACAAAACTCATATAATTAAGGTATAGTATGTTGAGAAATCTAGGGAATCAAGGATAAGAAATTTCTCTTCTATCGATAACTACTTCTGAATGGTTTTTTCTTCTCTAGATTAGGATATTTTCATTATTTACATTATTATAGTGTTCTTCTTAATTAAACAACTACCAATGCATAAACAACAAAGAGACACAAAATATAGGCTATCATCTAGGGAAAAAAACCTCTCTCACTCGAGAAGAAAACCCGAACAAATTCTTCTTCTTCTTCTTCAATTGAAAAATACCAAGACCATGACCCTTGACCAAATTTCCACTCTAATATCAGGAAACAAAACTTCCTTGATGAGAACCTTAGTCAAAGATAGTCAACCTTCTTCTCCTTTCTTCTTGGATACCCTTCAACTTTAGCTTACTTCTGCTTTAAACTTGTTACCTTATTTTAGCCTTAATTACATCATGTGAGAAGTATGATGGACAACATTTGCAACTTGACACTGCTTCACTTGGTGGCGAGACTCTCTCATATACTTCGTCTTTATGACTTCAACTTCTCAAGTGACGTTACTAACCTTGGATCCTTCAATAATATTCTCGACTTATTCTGCAACAAATGTTGCCTCCTTAGATTAGATGTATGACAAGTTAGAGCCAAAAATAGATCTGAAATAGTACGATCTTCTTCTTCCTTCACTTGTTGGCTATTAAGATACCTTGAATCTTTCACACAGCTTTCAACCATAGAGCATCAGCTCATTCGTCTCTTTGATGTGAGGCCGAGTGGCCTATCTATAATTGTTTCCCATGATAATAAGTTGAATAAACATTGATTTAGGCTGACCTGTCATTTGGAGAGGTATTAATATTATTTTTGAACTTGACTTAAAGGAGGTATCTTTCCTTGGCCTTTGAGTGTTGCCATTATGAGACAAGTGTTGTCCCTGATGGCAACACACATAGATGACAGAGGATAGTGCAGCAGGTCAATAGTAAGGAATTGATGATCAGACCAAATAGAATGAAGAAAATAAGGTATACGCAGGTTCCTCTTAGTAAAGTCGCTTATACATGCAGGATTGCTAAACAAAAGTCACATATGCATACGCATGCACATGCATGCACAGAAAAGCGGGTACATGTGGGAAAGCCTATTTTTGGGTCCATGGTATTTAGCATGCGGTATTTGGTCCTTGGTATTGCGTTGGGTCCCTAGTATTGGTTCTACATGGTTTTGGACCATGGTATTGAAAGAATCCTAAACATATATAAGGAGAAGATCATTAGACCAAGGGAGTAAGTGTGTGAAGAATATTTGACGAAGGGTGAGATCTAATATGCTAGTTATGGGTTTGTGATTTGAATCAAGGAGGCTCCTATGCAGTTGATAAAGTGAAGGTAAAAGTAATTATCTTTAGATCTGTATATAGGTTCTATCTTGTAAAAGTGTGTATAGACGCAGGTTTGACACAGTCAAGTAGCGTATACATTATGACAGTTGATGTTTCTGGTTGTTGTTGGTTCTAGAGGTTGTTGCGGAGTTCTGGGCTCTGATCTGTGTTCTGGTAACTGTGTTTTGATGATAGGTTTTTAGTGATTCAGTATTGGTTGATTCAAAGATTAATGATGCAGGTATAGTTGATGATTGTATTGCAGTGGTTATTGTTTTGTGTTTATGGATCCAGTCTGAAAATTTATGAAACGTGGTCCTGGAAGAAAAGAGAAGGTTGTAGCCTTCTGTAGGTCAGCACCTACGTACTAGTATATTAGCTAGTACAAGAGCTAAGGGGGTTGTAGCTCCCTTCCAGGAGAATCTGGAAAACAAGAGAAGGTTATAGCCTTCTGCAGGGAGAAGCCTACGTACTGGTATAAGACTACGCTAGTACAATTGTAAAAAGAAGTTTCTTATTAAAGAAAGATAGAGACAAATTGCAGCAGGTGGTTTTCACCCACATTGGGTGTCCACCTTATATCATGGTGTTCATATGTGCTCTTTATGTGTGATGATATGTTCTGTTTTACTGCACCCATTTACTGTTAATATGGTTAATAATGTTCTGATGCACTCATTGAAGATTAACTAACTGAATCATAAGTTTATTGATATACACTAGTTGCAAAACACAGATGTGTGTATACGTGGGTATCCTTAATTGAAGTAGCATATATGAATCTATGGAAATGGAAAATTTTTATTGATTCACCCCCCTCCCTCCTTAGTATTATTTCCAATAATTGGTACCAGAGTAGGTCCCTCAGAAGAAGCTTGATCGCTTGAAGGAAAGATCCGTCGAGATGGCTAATCAAGAAAGAGAGGCATCCATTAGGCCACCAATTTTTGATGGAAGCAACCTTGCCCACTGGAAGATAAGAACCAAAACATATCTACAATCGCTTGGAATGGATGTTTGGGGAATCATGGAAGGAGGATACACATATCCATTAGCAATTCCTACAGATACAAAAGAGAGAAAGCAATATGAACTCAATGCTGAAGTTGTTATTGTCTTATTGGGAAGTTTGTCACAATCAGAATATATGAAGGTCATGCATTTCAAATCAGCCAAAGAAATATGGTACAAAATCATTCTAAGCTACGAAGGAGATGAACAGGTAAAACGAACAAAGCTTCAAACTCTCAAAACGCGGTATGAAAACCTTAAGATGCATAGTAATGAAAGCATAGATAATTATTTCCTGTGTATAGATGAGATTGTCAATTGTATGAGGAATCTGGGTGAACAATTTAAGGAAGTTGTCTTTGATGAAAAGGTTTTAAGATCCCTGTCTGGTAAATTTGATTCCAAAGTGTCTTCCATAGAATAAAAGGAGGATCTGTATAAAATCACTATGACTCGGCTTCATGGAATATTAACTGCTTATGAGATGCGAAAAGGACCATGAGATATGAGAGAAGTCGCATTCGAAGTATAAGAAAATGAATTAGGATAGATTTCAGAAGGAGAAGATGAGGTAAATTTTGTCAATAATCTTGAACGGGGAACTGGAAGGTTCAAAGGTAAGCTACCTTTCAAATGCTTTTCATCTGGTAGAGTTGGTCGCTACGCTGCTAGGTGCCCTCATAACAAAGGAAAGATGTATGAAGAAGGTAATAGAAGTTATTATACCCATGTTAAAAGTAATGACTAATTCAAAAGTAATGAATACATTATAAGTCTCATGGCATATGAAAATAAAGATGTAGAAACAAAAGAAGTTACCAGATTAAAGGAACAATTGGAGTCAGTAACTAGAGTAAGAGAGCAATTGCAGGATTTAGTAAAAGATCAAAGCATAACAATTCAGAGACTTGAATTGAAGATCCTCTCTCTAAAATAAGATCTTAAAGAATCAAAGAAGCAGAATAGAGAAGCTCTTGAAGAAAAATAACATGAAGTGATCAAATTAAGGCAACAAGTGGAAGAAGGAAGGAAAGATGAAGAAAACATAAGAAAGTAGTATCTAGAAAAGGAAGAACAACATTAGGTTGAGGTAAATATCATAAAAAGAAAATTAGAAGAACAGGTTAAACTATTATGATTTCAAGATAGTACTAAGATTTTGGATGACATTCTTGGTAGTCAAGGATCCCCTACTATCAAAACTGGTCTTGGCTTTTATGAATCTATTGAAGGTGAATCTAGCTCACAAGGTGAGGCAAGGAACTCTAATGAGAATTTTGAAATGCTCAACAAGGAACAACTAAGGAAAGAAATTCCTCAAAGAAAACCCTTTACTCCTAACTATGGAAGTGCTAGACGATTATTTCCTCCATTGAATAATATTGAATGTTATGTATGTCATAATTTTGGACATGTTGCAGCCAGATGCAGAAGCAGAATGATTCAATACCATCACACAAGATCATCACATTCCAGGTACTTCAAAGGATATTGTTTTGCTTGCAATATGTTTGGTCACAAAGCAATTGATTGCAATAGAAGGAACATGAAAGATGTAAGATATTATGCATGTAACAAATTTGGACATAAAGCAGGGGAATGCAAGAGCAAGATTCAAACTCCAAAGCAAGAGGATTATACATCATCATAATTCTAGGTATTGAAGAAGACAGAATTAGAGATAGAAGGATGTGACATAACTCAGTTGACTAACATAACAGACACAGGGGAAACTGAAAGTGAAGACCTTCACTATTCCATGTTGCATACGCTAATATAATAAAGATAAGTCACGTATATACGTGATCTAGAGGCTGTAGAGTCGCATATATGGAGCACAGAAGAAAAAAAGCAGCAAAACAGACTCAGGAAATGGTTCGGTCATGGTATATGATGGTTGGGACAGGCTCAGGGGGAGAATTTACTTCAAATAATGCATTGTTGGCATTACAGTTAAAAGTCTTTGTAATGATGCTTAATGGTACATTTTGTTGGTTAATCAATAGAATGGTATTGCAGGTTATAGGACTGGATGTTGATCATTATGATGTAGATCATATATGGGGGAGCATGGACGAATTGGTACATCTTTACATGTACAAAGGGAGAGCTCAATCAGACATTTCAGTAGGTTCTCAGGGGGAGCATGGACAACAGAAAGTATACCAAGGAAGAGAACATATTGGTCCACACTTTGCCCTTGATGACAGAGGGGGAGAGTGACTTGGTTTGGTTGTTTCCATCAAGTCCAAAGGGGGAGATTGTTGGTATTATGAGACAAGTGTTGTCCTTGATGGCAACTCACATAGATGACAGAGCATAGTGCAGCAGGTTAGTAGCAAGGAATTGATGATCAGACCACAAAGATTGAAGAAAATAAGATATACACAGGTTCCTCTTAGTAAATTCATGTATACACGCGGGATTACTGAACAAAAGTTGTGTATGTGTATGCACGCACATTCATGCACGAAAAAGCGCGTACATGTGGGAAAGCTTATTTTTGCATCCATGGTATTTAGACCTATGGTATTTGGTCCTTCGTATTGTGTTGGGTCCCTAATATTTGTTCTACATGGTTTTGGACCATGGTATTGAGAGAAGCCTAAACCTATATAAGGATAAGATCATTAGGCCAAGGGAGTAAGTGTGTGAAGAATATTTGATGAAGGGTGAGATCTAATGTACTGGTTATGGGTTTGTGATATGAATCAAGGAGGCTCCTATGCGGTTGATAAAATGAAGGTAAAAGTAGCTATCTTTAGATCTGTATGTGGGTTCTCTCTGGTGAAAGTGCCTATACATGCAGGTTCGAAACAGTCAAGTAGCGTATACATTATGAGAGTTGATGTTTCAGGTTGTTGTTGGTTCTAGATTTTTTTGCAGAGTTCTGGGCTTTGTTCTGTGTTCTAGTAACTGTGTTTTGATGACAGGATTTCAGTGATTTAGTATTGGTTGATTCAGAGATTAATGATGCATGTATAGTTGATGATTGCATTGTAGTGGTTATTGTTTTGTGTTTGTGGATCGAGTCTGAAAATTTATGAAACGTGGTCCCAGAAGAAAAGAGAAGGTTGTAGCCTTCTATAGGTCAACACTTATGTACTAGTATGTCAGCTAGTACAAGAGCTAAGGGGGTTGTAGCTCCCTTCCAAGAGAATTTGGAAAACGAGAGAAGGTTGTAGCCTTATGCAGGTAGAAGCTTGCATACTGGTATAAGACTACAGTAATACAATTGTAAAAAGAATTTTCTTATTAAATAAAGATAGAGACAAATTGTAGCAAGTGGTTTTCACCCACATTGGGTTTCCACCTTATATCATGGTGTTCATGTGTGCTCTTTATGTGTGATGATCTGTTCTATTTTACTGCACCCATTTACTATTAGTATGGTTAATAATGTTTTGATGCACTCATTGAAGATTAACTAATTGAATCATAAGTTTATTGATATACGCTAGTTGCATTAAAGACAGTTGCGTGTATATGCAGCTATCCTTAACTAAAGTAGCGTATATGAAGCTGAGTATGGAAATGGAAAAGTTTTATTGATTAGATAATACTGATTCACCCCCCCTCTCATCATTATTTCCAACATTGAGGGCCTTCCTATATACTTAATGCCTCATACAAAAATGTAACATACCCGAGAAGGGTCCTTCATCCATGACATTGACTCAATTTGACCTTTATGACTAGATGACAAAGCCTAAAGGTTCAAAATGGGAACCTCAACTAAAATAAAATTTCTTGATCATGAAACCCATGATTCAAGTTCTTACAAAAATAATTTTATTTTCTTATCTTCATCACATAAAATAACAATTACGTTTGTCATTATGAATACAAAATATAGTTACCATTTTCAACATATTATACATTATTGGAGTACATAAATGAAAAAAACAATATTAATAAGCACATGAAGGTGCTCTATTAGTTAGAAGGCAAGCTACTTGAATATCTTTAAGAATACAAAATAAATGAAGCATTTTGGTCTTCCTTTTTTCATCAACACAAAGGAGAAAATCCTAATCTATATTCTTATAGGCTACAACCTCAATTTACACAACAATTAAGAAAAACACTATTTGGGAAATTATATTGATGAACATCGATGAGGAACCATAAATAAGTAAATGGTAATATCAGTTCTAGAAATGAAAATCAAAGAGTTAGAATCTCGGCCATATATTTGGCTAAGAAATGAAGAACTCAAAATTAACCATAGGGGTAAAAACCCTCCAAAAAATTGACAAAATACAAATATTACTGAAATTTATGTCTAAAGAGACTAGACATTTTCCCTTATGTTGTCAATAAAATTTTCAAACATAGACTCTATAAGGAAATATGTGTTTACTGCCAATATAAGGCCTCTAATAGAAATCCTAACACATGAAAATTACACGTTATCTATGAAAAGTTAGAATCCTTTTATTAGTATCGGAACCCTCAAAGAATGATTAAAAATAAATTAGCACTTGTAGTGACCTAGGTGAAAAGAATTGAAATGAAGAAAGTATATTAAAAAAAATGGTCAAATCAATCCAATTCACAACTATAAATAACCTACGAGAAGAAAAGAGAAAACCTTTGGGAAACTCTTAAAAAATCCTAAGGGAGATATCATGAGGAAAAGTGAATAATACTGTGATTTTTGTCCGTATAGCTACCTGTGGCAAGATGAGTAAAGACTTTGCATGATACCATACCATGGACGGTCAGTACTCCGTAATTAAGTTATTATTTATAAGCCAACGAAATCCCTTTAAAATGTTGAGGGTTAGGGTTTCCACCTTTAGTATTACCATAGGAAAATACAACAAATAACCATTGAACAAGACAAAACGATTTCGAAATCATTCTAGAAATGAAATGTCACAACCAAGTAACTTTGAAAAGATTTGTGGTTTAGTCTACAAACCGTCCAAAGTGACCAATAATCAGTGAAACTCATGAGAAACTCAATAAGAATGTTAAAATATATATACTCGACAAAGAATAAAAATGAAAATAAATATTTTCCAAGGTAGAGCCAAACCAAGTGTATATAAATTCCTCTATTAGTATGCACATTATATCTATATGGTAAAATGAAGGAAAACAATGTTAGATCGCTATAATACTAGTGATTCCCCCATTACTATTTACATTGTATCCCTTATTGTTATTTTTGTGCCCCTATTGTCCCCATATTGTTACTATTATGCCCCATATAAGCCCACTATTGTTATTTTTGTTCCTTTATATCTTTATTGTTATGTTGGCTTTGCTTATATTATGACCCCATATAGTCCTATATATAGAAAGGAGGTTTTTCCATTTGTATCATCGAAGAATTATTCATTTGTGTAATGTAAAGGAGGTTTCCCCCTCGAAGAGGTTGATTTCAAAGTCGTTGATGTATATTTCCTATCTTTTTATGATCGTGTTTCATAACTTTTGGTGTCAGAGGTTTGGATTCTAGGGTTTCACTGCTCGAAATAGGCCATCATGGAATTTTCACTATAACATTTTTTATGTGACTTTTAAGAAGCTAAAAATAAAAACCCATTTGAGTAGAAATTGCTCTGAACCTCGGGTCCTAATTTCAGATCTTTTTTCATTATATTTTCAGAGATATGATCCAACGTAGTTCTGATTTTTATAAGAACCCAAACTATATATCAAAGAGGCAACCTGGGGAAAATCATCATAACCTTTTTTTCCTGAGCATCATACGGAATTTTAGAAAGTATTTACAGCAAGACAACCACCTGTAGTTTTTTTTTACTAGGTTAAGGTCCTATGGTCAAAACAATCACAAGTAGAACTTTGTACCATTTCTCTCTACTGAGCTAGTCTATAATGAGGTCATCATGGGGGATTTTGCATAACTCTTCCTTGGAGAATCCAATATTGATCAAAATTGCAGGGTTTGAAACAGGACTCAGAGGGCTACTTCAGGAAGTAATTTCAGACCTTGTAAATATGAAATTACAAAGATACATCAGATTGAATATTGGACTGCTACAAAGTGAAAAAAGGTGTGTAGTTTTTTTTTAACATTTCATAAGTTTGATTTGAGAAATTAGTTTGAAGGAATTACAATGGCATAGTGAAGAATTATTACCATTAATTGATGCCCTCAAAAAAAAATTGGAAACACCAAGTAAGCAACCTAAAAGCTCTAGCATGACTCATGAATAAGAGGAATAAATGCAACATTATCTGTCAAAATTACGAGAGAAAGTGCAACAAAATTCACTCTCACAAAAAGTAATAGAAGCTAAGATGGATGGCTTAAAGAAATACGTAGAAGCTAATATGTATGGTGTGGAAACTAAGATTGATGGTTTTAAAAAGGGTGTGGAATGTAATGTGGATGATTTAAATAAAGGCATAGAAGCTAAGATGAATGACGTGGAATCTAGTATGAATGGTGTCGAAGCTAAGATGGATGGTTTAAAGAAAGGCATGGAAGAAAAGATGGAACATTTGAAGACATATTCGATAAAGTTTTTACAATAAATGCTTACTAATGGCTAAAGTGTAGTAAAGGAAACTCATGATGAGAAAAAAATAAATATTAATCATGATTTCATAGACTCTAGCATTGGATCGAAGACCCACCGTGTTCCAAAGATCGATATGAGGAAGTTTCATGGCAAGGATCCTGTAACATGGATACTATAGATGGAGCAATATTTCAATCTCCATAATCTACAAAACACACAAAATGTACGCATTGGAACATTATATTTGGAACCAAAATCAATTTCTCTGGTATCAATGGCTTTCCTCTCACAAACAAATTTTCACTTGGGACATTTTTACAGATGAAATGATAGCACATTATGAGGATACAAAAATCAACACTTTAGCCAATTGATAAATCTCAAACAAAAGGGTTCAATGATGGAGCACATTGAGCACTTCCGAAAACTAATTATGAGGGTAAGAGATCTTCGAGAGGAGTATAGGATTGATGTGTTTTTAGGGACTTTAAAGGATAATATCCAATATGATGTTCACCTTTGGGAACTTGATTCATTAGAGAATTCATTGAGATTGGAAAGAAAAATGGAAAGAAAAATTATGGCAACAAGGAAGTGTACCACTCACAATTATAAAGACAAAGGTGTTTTTGCCCCTAGCCTTCCTCAACCTACAAGGTTGTGACCACAACAATGTGAAGAAAAAAAAGAAAAAGGGCTTTGTTACAGTTGTGATAGAAAATGCACTAAAGGTCAGAAGTGTGTGGAGAAGAAATTACTTTACATAGATTGTGAAGAGGGGGAAGAACAGGAAATGGTTGCAAATGGATGATGAGCCTCAGAAATGGGTAACTATATGGGCTCATTTTTCCTATTATTCTCATCAAATCGACCATTATCCATAGTTTTATGCATGCTTTTGAATATGTTTATGTTAATTGAGTGAATGGGAATAGTCATTTGACCACAAAGTCTAATACGTGCTTATTGCAGATTTTTGGAGATTTTTGGACCACGATCAGGAATTTATGAGCAGATTGGCAACCAAAAATGAAGAAACAAGGTTGAGGATTTATAGGAGGGGTGTCTCCTACACTAAATGACCCCTTCCTTGAGTTCTCCACCATCAACTTAGAGTTCAATAGCCCACCAAAGATGATTTCAAGGGGCAGCCGAGCCGGTCTACTGAAGTGGCTGATTAACAGCAATTTTGGGTAGCCAAACTCCTAAAGTTAAGAAGGACTATTGGGAGTCCTCATTTTCATAAGTAGGAAGGCTTCAAGCCTTAGTAGTTTAGACAATTGATAGTCTATTTTCGCACTTCAGTGCAACCCTATATCAACACATTTTCGAGTTCTTCTCGCAGACAATTTTTGTGATGTAACTATTTTTTTTATCAATGAAGATGATTCCCACTTTGCACCAGCTCTAAGCTTTCTTAGGACTCTGTAGCTCTTGGGGTTGGGCCCAACCCAAGTGCTCAGTACCTCCTTTTTGTACTTTTATTTGTTTTTACTTCATTCATAGGATAATTTCTGGTTAAATCTTGCTTTGTTACTTAGGTTGTTTTTTATGATTAAGATAGTTGTTCGCGCTTCAGGTTGATCTAACAGTTTGGTAATAGGAAAAGATCCACAAAAATGCTCTCAAGCAGTCCTTGATCTCATTTCTCCCTCCTTGGGTCCATGAGCTGAGACCAAGGCATACTTACTGTCACAAAACACTATTTTTTCCTTCCAATGCAATTTCTAGTGTTAGATTTTAAGTTGGAAAAGTTGCTATCAGTTGTGCTTTCATATTTAGATCCCTTCTTGCTCAATTTCCATAGCTTTCTTGTGTAATTTCCCATCTATAAACTTTTGTTCATCATGTTTCTAGTTTTTAGGTCAGATTACGTCAAAATAGATAAATCTTTGGTTTTTAGACTTTGCTTGGATCAATTTTGGAAAGTAGTGTCTAGAACACCTGTAAGAAACTCCAACCTATCCTTCTTCCATCATAGAACCTACTCCCACCTCTCTCTTAGGATTTCCTTCACCCATTCACCATACTTTCCCAACTCACCCTAATTTCTACATTTTTGTGCAACATTGCTTCCTTCACCTTTGAACAAATCCAACCATCTTCATCACTCCTGAGCTTCATTTACCAAGTCCTATACCCCTTAGCATCCATATCCATCATTTATTTCCACTTTCCCACCATTTTTCCACCATCAACCCTCTAAAAACCACTTTCGTCCACTTCGTGTAAAATTTCCTGTAGATCCCATGCAACTGTGTATAGAAGTTCACGTGAGTGATTTTTCGAGAATTGAGCACGATGGAAATATCCAGAAGGGTGCTAGGGAACCCTTAGGTCCTCTCCACACCCCGTTGACCTCCTGCAAATGCCCACTCCATTTCCTTTCGCCAATAAACCTCTGAACAATCAAAAATAGTTAATACACATGCATAATAATTTTGCATAAAATTGCTCAAAAATACAAAGAGATGATCTTTCCATATTTTTCTTTAAAAGTAGCTTAAACACATGAATTTTACCTTTTCAATAGTAAATGGCATCCATTTCAGGAGCTTACATCTTTGTTCTTGCACAAGTATGGTTAGTCAGTAAAACTAGGGTTTGTGTTTCTGTTCAGCTTTTGTCTTCTTTCTGCAAGTAGACTAGCCTATTTTGAGTTAGATTTCATCCATCACAATTAAAAGCTTCTTCTAAGAACTCATAGAAGTTGGCTTAAGCTCCTAGTGAAATTGTGCCAGCTGATCAAGCGACAGCCTGCAGTAAGAGCTAGTACTTGTACATACAACAAGGTCGCTTCCAAGTTTGTTACGAACTACCGGGTTGATAAAAGTAAAGTAGGGAGTCCCAAGAGTTGTACCATCATTGTTTCAATACTGGATCCCACCATATTTTTGGTGCTATTTCCGGGGAAATGTCAAAGAATTTGTGATTACTGCTTTTCTTCTATTTCCTACAATAGCATTCTGCTAAGTAGTTTATTTCAGTAAGTGTAGACTAGACATTTCCTGCTTTCACTTCAATTTTGAAATTTCAATTCTGCAAGTGTAGATTAGCATTTCAATTTTGCAAGCATAGATTAGCATTTGAATTCTACAATTTCAATTCTCTAAGGGTAGATTAGCATTTCAATTATGCAATTTCATTTTAGCAACAGATTAACCATTTCCTGCTTTCATTTCAATTCTGCAATTTTCATTTCAGCCAGGTTTATTTTAGTTATCTGCAATTTATTGTTCAATCCATTTCAAAGTTTTGCAAGTACAAGAAGAAACAAAACACAAAAATCCCTCCGAAAAAAGGAGATTTCACTTCATGCCTCGTAGGAACAGAGACAATTCAGGAAAATTCCTACCCAACACGCCCACCATATTACTAAGTCACCCTTCTCTCTTCTTTGGTGACAGTGATCTAGAAGAACCTATAGGTGAACCTCCAGAGATATATGAAGATCCTATAACAGAAGAAGAGCAAGAAAAGATTCCTCCTGAGACCATGGCTAAACATAGAAATGGTATAGGAAATGAGGAGAGAATAGAAGGCACCTTTCCCATCCGAGAGACCAATGAGGACACAAAAATGAAAAACATAAGTCCCTCAGTCTTACCTCACTTCCATGGATTGACCACTGAAGACCCTGCTACCTTCTTGTTTGAGTTTGTTGTCCTTTGTAAAACTTATGACTATGCAAAAGATGAGAAAAATTTGAAACTCTTTCCCTCTACCCTCAAGGATGCAGCACTACGCTGGTTCATAGGGTTACCTAGAAACAATATCACAACTTGGGCTCAGATGCAACAAGACTTTAAAAACAAATACTGGGATTACTGTAGGTCAAAGGAAACAAAGGGAAAAATCTTTCAGATGACCATGGGAAGTGATGAATCTTTAGAAGACTGTGAAGAGAGGTTCCAACTTAGTTACAAAAGGGCTAGGTGCACACTTGACCCTCAATCTCTAAAGCTGGTTCTACTTCGAGGAGTCCCTAAAGACCTTCTAGATACCCTCCACTTGTTGCCTGGGTGAGACACCTACTAGCTACCTTATGAGGACATCAAGACTGTGTTTAGAAAACATTCTAGCGCGACCAGAAAAAGAGGTAGGGGAAGCCAACTTTTAGCCAGTGCCCCCTTATCCAAAAACAAGTTTGCAAATCAAATGGAAGACCTCAAAAGTGAGATGAGACAGACCATTTCCATGCAAATGGATACCTTGCGAATCCAAAAGAAGTAAGAGGAAGTTGAGAGGGCTTTGGCCATCTTTTATCCCAGGTGCACCAAAAAACACCCCAGGAACGAATGTCCATTGCACTCTGTAGAAGTGTGTTTTGTCTGCAAAGAAGACCATCCTACAAATCAGTGCTCTTCCTTGCCCAGATTTAAAGCTCTATACTAAGGGGCTGAAGGAGCCACTGAACCACTCTACCTCATGAACCAAAGGAGGCGACGTGGATCCAAACCTTACCAGCAGGGAATGCAAGGGATATCCCAAACTTATTACAACCCCAACAAAGCCACTTCCATGCCTTCTTGGTGTCCCCTTGCTCATCCTTCCTCGTCCACACCCCCTCCTTGGTCGTATCCTCCTCAATACCATACTCAACCAGCTGCTCACTCGTTTCATTCTCACACTCTACCACAACCTCAGTGGAATACACGTCATCGTGGGTGGAGGCCCCAATACAACTCTCCTCCCACTCTTTTGCCTCCACCACCTACTCAACCACACCCATTACCTCATGCTCCTCCAAGACAACCCCAGATACCTACTCAACCATACACGAACCCCAATAATAGACAGACCCAGTAGTTATAGACTCGAGAGACAATATGCCCTACCTATGTTGTGGAGATTTAGGAGATCAACCTACGATATGGGAAGGTCCGCCAAGACAACCAACCTCCTCCTAAGGAGGATGAAGAAGGGAAATAGGAAAGTGAACCAAAAGCCATTCCACCCTTTCCTAAGAGACTAACTGGAACCACGTAACCAACCCCAGAAGAGACTGAACTTCTGGGAAAACTTAAACAGTTATGTGTAAAAATACCACTTCTCCAAGCCATAAAAGATGTACCAATCTACAACAAATTGATCAAAGAGAAGTGTTTCAAGTACCCAGGTAGGCGTAAGAGAGATACCCCAAATATCAATATCATAGGACAACTATCTGACCTGATGTTGGGACAAGTAATCTATCCAAAATATTTGGACTCTTGGAGTCCTATAATCGATGTCCACATCAATGGTACCATAATCCCCCACACCTTGACTGATCTAGGGGATGTCATTAACGTAATGACCAGGGACACTATGCTTAAACTCAACCTTTATATTTCCCTAAGAAATACCTCAATAGTACTACAGTTGGCAGACTGCTCCACTCTAACTCCTGAGGAGATTGTGGAAGATATCATGGTCTCCATTGATTCCTGGGAGTACCCTGCTGACTTCTTGGTTCTTCCGCCAAAGGAAAATCTCACTGGGTACCACCTCATCTTGGGGAGGCCTTGGTTAGCTACTGCAGATGCTTACATTAGTTGTCAAGCTAGGAGCATGACCATCAAGAATGGGCATATGTCCAAATAGCTAGTCCTATATCCTTGTGCCCAACCTCTACTAGAACATGAATTACCTCTCTGGTTGGAGGAGGAAGATGAGGATGAAGACTACTCTGTACCATTGTGCATATTCGAAGCCACCAGGGTAGGTCCTCAAACCGAGGATGATCTTATTGAGAATTTGATTCAAAGTTCACACCCCAGTGTGTTGCCATTAGAAGTGTTGGTGGAAGAAACACAAGCCAGTGTTTTAGTTGATCTTTGTGTGGTTGATCCAACCTCTCTCCAAGTTGAGAATATGGAATTTGGTCTTGAAAGAACCTTGAAGATAAACTCATCCCTATCCCCCTTAGGAGAAAGAGCTTCGTAGCTTATTGAACAACCATTTGGATGCTTTTGCTTGGAGCTATAAGGAGATGAAAGGAGTCCACACTTCAGTCTGTACCCATCACATTTACATTAAAGATGATTTTTAACTAGTCATGCAGCCTCAGACGAGGATGAATCCAACCCTTAAGGACATTATCAAAGAAGAAATGCAAAAGTTGTTGGATGCAGGATTCATCTACGCCATCTCTAACAACAAGTGGGTTTCTCCTTTGGTGCTCGTGCCCAAGAAAAACGAGAAGTGGAGAATCTGTGTAGATTATCGAGAACTTAAAAAAGCTACCAAGAAGGACCATTTCCCTTTGCCTTTCATACACCAAGTGTTTGATGGTCTGGCAGGGAAGAAGTTCTTTTCCTTCCTACATGGGTTTAGGGGTATAATTAGATCCAAATTATCATGGAAGACCAAGATAAGACCACTTTCACTTGTCCATGGGGCACCTTTTCCTACCGGGTCCTTCTCTTTAGGTTATGCAATGCTCCTGCCACTTTCCAAAGATCAATACTGAGTATATTCGTTGAGCTGGTTCATGATTCAGTGGAAATCTATATGGATGACTTTACCCTTTATGGTTCTAACGTCCAAGAAGCTCTAACTAACCTAAGGAAAGTTTTAGCCAAGTGTATTGAAATGAACCTGTCCCTCAGTCCTGATAAATGTGAATTCCTAAAGACTGAAGGGACTGTGCTAGGCCATACAATTTCCCAGGAAGGTTTACAGGTGGATCCCAACAAGATTGCTATCATCCAAAGGGTCTTGCCTCCTCAAAAAGAAAGAGATGTTCTAAGTTTTCTAGGCTTAGCAAGATATTATAGAAGATTCATTAAAGATTTCAGTAAGCTAGCCTCTCCATTGTTTGGTCTTCTGGGAAAAGATGCTAAGTTAATATGGACTGGCAACTATCAAGAAGCTCTAGATGCTTTGAAAGGTAAGCCGATAATTGCCCCAATCTTGAGAGATCCGAACTGGGCCCTACCTTTCCACATTCACAAAAATGCCTCCAACAAAGCCATAGGAGTAGCCTTAGGACAAGTTGAAGAGAAGGTACCATATGCCATATATTTTGTTAGTAAAAACATGTCCAACGCAGAATTAAACTACACTGTAACCGAAAAGGAGCTCCTAGCTGTAATCCATTCCCTAAACAAGTTCAGAGACTACATCAATGGTTATCAAACATTCATACACACTGATCAACTGCAATTAGGTATTTGATTAATAAACCTGATGTAAATGCTCATATCATCAGATGGTTACTTTTATTGAACCAATTTGATTTGACCATTGTTGACAAGCCAGGTAAGGAAAATGTTGTTGCTGATTTTCTATCTAGAATAGATTTGCCTGCAGGTGAAGAAGGGATGGTGGATGACCAAATGCCTGATGAACACCTGTTTTCTATTTTAGTACTCTCTCCATTGTTTGCTGATATAGAAAATTATTTGGTTTCAGCTCAGTTCCCACCATACCTGTCCTTAAAAGAGAAGAGCAAGATCATGAGGAAAAGCATCCCATTCACTTGGATTTGGGGCAATCTTTTTAAACTTGGCCCAGATCAGATTTTGAGGTGGTGTGTTAGGGAGGAGGAATTTCTTGACATCCTCCTTACCTGTCATCATGGGCCCTGTGGAGGCAACTTTGCAACAAAGAGAACCACCTTCAAAATTCTATAGGCAGGGTACTCTTGGCCCACTCTTCATCAAGATGTTAGGAGATACATCAGCCAATGTGACAGATGTCAAAGGATGGGGAGGCCTACTCCAAAGGATGAGATGCCCTTGCAACCTCAAGTGACTTTCAAGCCATTTGAGAAGTGGTGAATGGACTTTGTGGGTCCCATCAACCCTCCTTCAAAAAAGAAGTCCTACATCATTGCGTGCACAGATTACTTGACAAAGTTGGCAGAAACAAAAGCAATCAAAGCAACAATAGAAGAAAAAGTAGTTGACTTTTTGATGGAAAATATCTTCAACAAGTTTGGCTAACCAATAGAATTAGTCACAGATCAAGGAAGTGAGTTCACCTCTAACTTGATTGAAGATCTACTCACTCATCATAGATTAAGCATAAAACTTCCACCATTTATCATCTGCAAGCAAATGGACAGGTGGAAGTTACAGAGCTTTGGAAGGGGTCTTGACTAAGGTAGTGAGCAGCAACAGAAAAGATTGGGCAGATTGCTTGGTTGAGGCCACCTAGGCCTATAACACTACTTGCAAAACTACAACAAGTTTCACACCCTATGAGTTGGTCTATGGGAAGAAGGCTTTGTTTTCCATAGAATTTGAATATAACACATTGAGGCTAGCAGCTCAACTAGACCTAGATCTTAGTCGTGCACAACAGGAGAGATTACTTCAGCTGAATGGATTAGATGAATAGAGAATGCAGACCCTTCTCTAGTTAGAGGTAGTACAACTTCAAAGAAAGATATGGCATGATCGGCACCACAAGGAGAAGCAATTTCAACCAAGAGATTGGGCACTGCTATATGATTCAGGATATAAGGATTTGAAGGACAAGCTAAGGACAAGATGGTTGGGACCATATATAGTGGAAACATGCAATGACAATGGTTCAGTCCTTATTCGGACCATTGATGAAGAAGCCATCCCCATGCGTGTCAATGGGAATCTATTTAAGATCTACAAGAAGCCCCTTTCCAAGCAAGAGTTCATTAAAACTCTTGGTAAATCGATATTGGTAGTGGAACAGGTCCCTATCTCCACTCCACATACAAGTCCATGAGCAACACACAAAAAAAGAAGAAAAACAATAGAAAAAGGTAAAAAAGGAATAAAATATCATTGGGTGAAAACCTCTTGGAGGTGCCCTGGGTAGACAGTGAGGTTGAAAACCTCCTGGATGCACCCCAACTATCTTAGACTAAAAAAAAAAAAGAGAAGAAGAAAAAAGAAAAAATAAATGTAATTTATGTTGAATAAATTGCAGGTTGCAGGAAGGTCATTACAGGTTTTAGGAGGATTGCACAAGACAAGGACAAAGGACATGACTAGGCTACATGCATCTCTCAGAATCCATTCCTCCATGACCATTACCATTTCCGAATATTTGGTCTCATTCGGGCTAAAATTTGGCCTCCTACAGGAAATTATGTATCTTCTACAAGAGGATCTTGTAGAATCTACAGAAAAGCCAGAATTGGTCATAGAAGAGTACCCGAGGGTTGGGAATCTATCTATGACGCCTGTAAACCTCTCTACTTCAACCCATTGCCATATTTTGCCCTTTTTCCACCTCTACACACCTCCATTGCACTCATTTTTATGTCTCTGCATAGTCACACAGAGAAGTCTTGTTTCTTTCATGCTGCAAACAAAAAAAAATTAATGACGAATCAAAGCAGTAGTGTTTTGCACTCAGCATACCTGATACCTTCCATCTAGATTCCTTAATAGCTGAGGCCCTCCTCAGCAGTTGTAGCCCTGCTCGTTTTAGCTTGAATTTCAGAAGGAGAAGCAGCTACAAGAAATCCTACAGGATTCCTGTACCAACTTATCCCTCTGGAGGACATACTCCAGAGACAGGGACAATAAGGTATGGCATATGACACCTGCATGGAGATCTATTTGAATGTGTGAACATCAGCAGGTACCCGAGGCTGAGCATGTAGAGTGCAAGAAGCTACAGCAATGAAAAAATGGGTTTGAACATCTGAAATATGCATAACACGGCTGCGACTGCACAGGTAAGTTCCTAAACCGATTCCTCAATTACATGAATCATATTTCAAGGCTGCGTGACTATGGGAATGGTTTGGATTGAATGGAATTGCTGGCTAGTTAACTGGCCACCATCGGTCAATTACACATCCTCGTGGAATCCAAATGAGCCCCACGAAATTCAAAACTACCAGTGAGATACACAGCCAACACGTGTGGCATGTCCATTCAGGAAGAAATATTCAGGACTGGTAGTGGTGGCAACAGATAATGGGAGAAGGGAGGTGATGGCAGTTATATGGTATGCAAAAGAATTATGACCGTGACATCAGATCAACGATTCAGTCTAGCCACCTCGTCTCATCACCACGAATCACGCCCACATTTAAAAGACAGCTCAGTTGTAACATTCACCACCCTTTGTTCATTCTGCACTCACGGCATTCTCGACTAAAGTATGCATTTACCACTTCCAGTGTAGCTAACCAGTCATCCTTTTCCAGTTTTCTGCCTACTTTATTGAAAATATCTCGCCTATCTGGCTTTGCAGGAAGCATAGTTTCATTCTACAGGAGTCAGGAGATTTCTACAATAAGAGTTCTACAGGAAAGGCAGAGAACAACTCTGCAGAAAGGAAACTCAAGATTTTCGTCGAAATTCAAGCTCAAAACAAGGTAGGCTTGGGAAAAATTCTATGTGCATGATTTGCTTGAGTAAGGTGGTGAATTGAACAAGGCAGTAGATTGAAAAAGAAAGTGAAAGTCTGCATGTGCATTGAAAAAAGTGAAATCCTGCTTGAATATTTCACTGAGTCTACACAGTTTCTTTTTCTCTCTACATATGAAATCTCCTCATCCTTTTTCAAATTCTCCTGTAATAAAGATACATGTAGTAGTAAAGGCCAGCCAGTGTGTGTGTGTGTGTGAAAAAACGAATGTGCATATCTATCTACGTGCTGAGAAAAGAACCTGTGTCCTTATCCTCTGTTCTGTAGAAAAAATTCTTTATTTTCAAAAACAAAAAGTCAAATTCATAGTGATAGTAGTTTAGAACAGGGGAATTATTTCCATTTGATGTTGTAAAGAAACACACAGGAAACTTCTTCTTGGGTTCAGAAAAAATCGAATTTTGTTATCCTCTGTTTCAGTGATTGACTTTTTTTTTTCCACTTGAGCATTTTCTTTTCTAGTTAAAACAAGAAAAGAGCACTCAACACCATGCCAGGAGGATTCATAAGGAAAGAACCCTTAAACTCTAGAAAATTGCATGAGCACCCAGAGGTGGTCGACCTTTTCACCAAGGAAAACTGGATATCCTTCTTTAACAAAATCAGGGATATGATGAGGAGGTGACTAAAGAGTTTTTGATGTCCCTAAGACCACATTTGATGACACATGCCACAATTAGTTTTAGGGTTTTGAACCTATAACTTACACCTAATATCATTAGTAGAATTACCGGTCTACCATTGGGGCTCCCTTGGAGGAAGGAGGAGAAATCATTGGGACAAGTTGCTAAGAAAACATTTTTTCTACCTGAGGAGCATCCTGTAGAAGATAAAAAAGGGGTTAGAAGGGCAAGCTTGCCTCCCCTCTAGAGTGAAGTTAGTTATCAAATAATGAATTATATCACATGTGAAGGGAGGTTCAACATAATTTATGGATATCATTTCAGGTTGTTACATGAATTAACGTATGGGATGGACTTGCCCCCAGCCAGAAAATTGAGCATCCCATATTTCCTCCTTCAGTCCTTAATTCAATGTGGTACAAAGCTAAATGGAGGGGTCCCAGATCAGTTGGCCCACCATGGGCTCATCAAAATATTGGTGGAAGATGCTTTGCACACCTATACTATCCCCGTCACTTGGGAAATCTTCAAAAATATGTCTAGGGATGATGACATCAGAATTTTGGCTGAAAACATCAGCCCGTGCAGCAGTGATGAAGGGGATAAAACTGAAGAAATTGAGAAGAACAATGATAAGTTAGCATAGGACATTCAGGAAGAAGGCAAAACATAGGAAGAACAGAAGGAAAAAGAGGAATTTGACAAGACTGCTAAGCGTAAGATAGAGAAGGAGACAACAACAAGAATAGAGAAGGGAAAAAGGAAATAGATTGGGAATAAAAAGGCCAAGAAAGCCCAAAAGAAGACTGTCATAGCCAAAGTTGGCACTTGGCAAGAGAAGGAAAAGACACACCCTGAGATATCAGTGACACAGGAAGAAATAGTGGGCATAGAGATTTCTACACAAAGAGAAGGAAAAGAATAGCAGAAAGAGAAATCCCATAAAATGTTGGTAAGGGAAGTAGCAGTTGTTCTTGCTGCATTAAGCAAAACTACAAAAAATAAAGGAAAAGAAGAAGGCAAACCTCCATGTACTTTAAAGCGAAAAGAAGCACAAGGATCAAAGTGGGAAAACCCCAGCCACCATCAAAGGAACCAATTGACGTTGAGGACACACCCACTAAAAAGAAGGAAGAGTCTCCTTCCAAGATGTCCATCACCTATGAAAGAGGAAGCCCAAAAACCCCCACATGGAGAGAGAAAATTAAGTTGATGGATTCAAAGACAGTTCTACAGGAAGTTGAAACATCTCTACAGGAAACTCTAGCCAAGCTAAAAGGAATTGAGAAATTGGAGGAGAAGGCAACCAAATAGTCACAAGGGGAGAGCAAGGCCAAAGAAATCCCTGAACCACCCCCTTAGCCTAATTTGGACTCATATTACAATCTGTTAGAGAGTGGGAAAATCATCCCATGGAAATTTGTTGTACCTTTATTCTTCGAATTAGAAAAAGAGAGGGTCAGAACACGCACATGGATGCAAATCACCAAATATAAAGGAGTTGAGAACATAGGCCACATGGAGGAAAAGCTGAAGGAATTCAGAGGGGAGTTGGCCATGGTGAGGCTCGTAGAAAGCAGTAAAAGAGCCCAGCTACAGGAGGAGAATGAGCTACTGAAAAGGCAGTTGCAGCTAGAGGAAGTTCATAAGGAAGATAGGCTGTCCATTTTGGGAGGGCAGCAGCAGCAAGAAGGACCTCCAGCAGACAGGGAAACAACTAAGAAACAACAGAAAGAGGGAAAGCTACAAGATGATGTTGAGATGCTAACAAAACTGTTGCAAGAAAAGGAGTCTCAGGCAGTAGATGAAATACAGATTTTAAAAGAACAGTTGTAAGAAAAAGAATCCCAAATGGCTTGCATGGCTAACTAGGTAGTAGAAGCTTAAAATGTAGGAAACCTACTAAGTCCTATGCATTATATCTTAAAGACCAATGGTTGCAATTTTATATTAACACATTGGCCCAAAGGGGCACCATTCCATTCCAGAATTACAATCAGTTTATGCATTTGTGTGACAATAAATCAGCTGAAGATAAGGCCAAGTTAGCAAAATTCTATTTACACAACTTGGCACTTCCAAACCTGATTCTATGGGACCACAATGCTACGTTGGGAGATGTACAACTCATGGATATGGGTTCCTGGTTAAGACATGAGGAAAAGAGGGTAGTAGAAATTTGGAAGATCGTGGCCAAGGAGCTAAGTGAGCCACTCATGATCAGGTCAGAACCAGAAGATCCCTCAAGTTTAATATATGCTCATCGACACCTTGCCAACAACCCTCAACTTCTTGTGGATTATATTGAAAGGCAGGCACAGGCCATTTCTCACTTTGAAGACATGGAAGGACTATTTGGTGATAATTACATTCATGCTTGCACAAGGAGATGGACCACATTTTCCCATAGTCTAAAGATAAGAGAGTACCACTCCCCAACTAGAATGAGGGAGGCTATGAGAAGAGTACCCTTGTACAAATGATCAATGCAGAACTTGAAAGCCAATTGGATTGGCTTTAAGTTCAGCCCCCCACTACTGCTAGGGCTGTTAGAAGGTGTCAAGGAAGAAGAGAAACAAAGACGATGGGAGGAAATAGACAGAAAGGGAAGTTTTCATGATAGAGAAAGAGGCATCACCTCAGAGGCCTGGGATGTCAGAGAGGTAGTCAAAGCAATCAAGGATGATGAACTAGATTAGTTGCTCAGAGGATGAGCAACACATTCAGTAGGGGGGTGATGATGAGCCCCATAATGGGTAACTATACGGACTCATTTTGATTATTATTCTCATTTAGTCCACCATTATCCATAGTTTTATGCATGCTTTTGAATATATTTATGTTAACTAGGTGAATGGGAATAATCACTTAATCACAAAGTCTAATGTGTGCTTATTGAAGATTTTTGGACTCTTTTGGACCATGATCAGGCATTTATGAGCAGATTGCTAGCCAAAAACGAAGAAACAAGGATTAGGATTTATAGGAGTGGTGTCCCTTGCACTAGTTGACCCCTTCCTCGAGTTCTCCACCATCATCTCGGAGTCCAACAACCCACCAAAGATGATTTCAAGGGGCAGCCGAGCCGGTCTAGTGAAGTGGCTGATTAACTGTAGTTTTGCATACAAAAACTCCTAAAATTAAGGAGAACTGTTGGGAGTCCTCATTTGCATAAGTAGGAATGCTTCAAGCCTTATTAGTTTAGCCAATTGATAGTCTATTTTTGCACTTCAGTGCAACCCTGTATCAGCACATTTTCGAGTTCTTCTTGTAGATAGTTTTTGTGATGTAACTATTTTTTTTTTATCAATGAAGATGATAATCACTTTGCGCCAGCTCTGAACTTTTTTAGGAGGTTGTATCTCTTGGTTTTGGGCCCAAACCAAGTGCCCAGTACCTCCTTTGTGTACTTTTATGTGTTTTTATTGCATTCATAGGATAATTTTTGTTATATATGTTAAATCTTGCTTCGCTACTTAGGTTGTTTTTGACGATTAAGATAGTTGTTCATGCTTCAGGCTGAATTGATAGTTTGGTAACAGGAAAAGATCCACAAAAAGGCTATCAAGGAGTCCTTGATCTCATTTCTTGATCCTTGGGTCCATGAGCTGAGACCAAGGCATACTTGCTGCCACAAAAACATTGTTTTTGCCTTCCAATGAAATTGCTAGTGTTAGATTTTAAGTTGGAAAAGTTGCTATCAGTTGTGTTTTTATATTTAGATATATTCTTGCTCAGTTTCCATATCTTTCTTGCATAATTTCCTCTCTATAAACTTTTGTTCATCATGTTTCTGGTTTTTAGGTCAGATTAGGTCAAAATAGATAAATATCTGTTTTCTAGCCTTTGCTTGGATCACTTTGGAAAGTAGTGTACAGAACACCTGTAAGAAACTCCAAGCTATCCTTCCTCCATCATACAACCTGATCCTTCCTCTCTCTCAATATTTCCTTCCCCCATTCGCCATACTTTCCCAACTCACCCTAATTTCTACATTTTTGTGCAACATTACTTCTGTCACCTTTGAACCAATCCAACCATCTTCATCACTCTTGAGCTTCATTTACCAGGTCCCAGACCACTTAACATCCTTATCCATCCTTCATTTCCAATTTCCCACCATTTTCCCACCATCAACCCTTTAAAAACCACTTTCGGCCTATTCCTGTAGAACTTCATGTAGAAGTTCACGTGAGCAATTTTTCAAGATCTGAGCAAGGTGGAAATATCTAGAAGGGTGGTAGGGACCCCTTAGGTCCTCTCCATACCTTCTCAACATCCTGCAAACACCCTCTCTATTTCCTTTCGCCAATAAACCTCTGCACAATACAAAATAGTTAAGACACATGCATAATAATTCTGCATAAAATTGCTCAAAAATACGAAAATATGATCTTTCCATATTTTCCTTCAGAGTTAGCTTAAACACATTCATTTTACCTTTTCAATAGTCAATGGCATCCATTTCAGTAGCTTACATATCTTTTCTTGCACAAGTAGGGTTAGTCGGTAAAACTAGGGTTTGATAGGGTTTGTGCTTCCTTTCAACTTTCATCTTATTTCTCCAAGTAGACTAACCTCTTTTAAGTTAGCTTTCATCCATCACAATTAAAAGCTTCTTCTAAGAACTCATAGAAGTTTGCTTAAGCTCCTAGTGAACTTGTGCCAGCTAATGAAGTGACAAGCTGCAGTAAGAGCTAGTACTTGTGCATACAACACCGTCACTTCCAAGTTTGTTACGAACTACTGGGTTGATAAAAGTAATGAAGGGAGTCCCAGGAGTTACAGCATCATTGTTGCAATACTGGAGCCCACCAGTGGAGGAACCATAAATTTCTCTGGAAAGTGCCATAATATGAAGTTGTCCATGGGAGAATATGTATTGAATAGCCCCATGCTTTACATTCGAATGGGTGGTGTTGATGTTGTCTAGGAGTGCAATGTCTATAATCTTTAGGTACAATAGCTTTTAATTTTCAAGAAATTTTCATGAAATTTTCTTTAGAAGGAAAGGAAGTTGAATTAAGGTGTATCACAGGGAAACTAAGAAAAATAATTAGCTCTAACATAATGACAAAGCTTCTAGCGAAAGAAAAACAAGGCAGAATTGCACAGTTATGTTCACTAGAGGTTCTCACAATGAAATCATTTATTTATCTAGATCTCCAAAGTCAAAGAAAACCTTTTATTCTCAACTAAATTTTCCATGAGGTTGCATAGCTCGATTCTCAAGAGAAATAAACAACACCGAGAATGAAGAATTAGAGGTGAAGGTAGAGTACTTAACCTAATGAACTTCTAAGTCATGATCATTATTAATCTATCTATGAATGATTCTGACTTTAAAACAATACAACTGGCTAGAGTTTTCAATTAAGCAACATCGGTCTCTTATCCACTATCAAACACCAAGTGAAATCAGATTTTCAGTGGTAGCCATGGTCGAGGGTAAAACCATATAAGCCATGTATAAATGATGGAGTTATAACCTTGTAAATAAATTTGATAGAAGTGGAAGATGTCTAACATAAACCATATATATATATAATTATATATATATATATATATAATATATGAATGAGTAAGCAAAAATATACATAAAAAAGTTCTTAAGGAATTCGACAAAAGACCTATAAACCTATAGTTATGTATATAAGAAAAAAAAATGTATAAGAAAGTTATATTACCTGGCTATTATGCCCAAAACCTTAGTGAAGATAAATATAAAAGAAAATATATGGTTATTTTGTATAAGAAATATATAAATTATGTGGAAACTTTCCATGGTGATTTTCATATATACAAGTTACTAACATCAAAATATTATCTATATCGAGTGACTCAAATAATGGTGATCTCATGTTATGAAGTATTTTGTAAATTGTAAATTATACTTTTTTATTATGGTGTTACACTCGATTGAGCAACCATTTTAAATAAATATTATACCTTTACATATGCATGAGGATGATCCTTAGTAGAATTAAGAAAAAGAATTTTAGAAATAGTTTGGCATAAAGTGGGAAATTGATAATGAAATAACATTATGGGAACAATATAAAGAAACATGCTACAGATCCAACTATATATAAAAAGGTGAAATCTATAATTGCACAAAATTATTATATTGATCTAATAATAATAATAAACTAGCAGAACCACATTTAGCTATGTGGTTGATACACGTTGATAGGTGTATATGAAACATATCTACAATGGCATTTACCAATGTGGTTGATATACATCGATAAGCATATATCCACCACCCACCACATTAATACATGTTAGGTGTATTTTTTTAAAGGGCTAACTATTTCTCATTATTAAAAACTATATAAATAATAATAGCCATATTACTTTTTATTTATATAATTATACTGTTAATTAACATATTTGGTATATCATATAATATTAGTTATTGCATAACATTTTGCTAAATATTAATAGTTATATTTTAAAACTATAATATAATTCACAATAACATAATAATACATTTAGTTATTACTAATAATATGTATTTTATCTCTACCATTATGTTATTGTCAATACTTATTATATATTTATTAATATAATTTCATTATATTTTATATATTTAATTAGAAATACTTTAATAATATTAACTATATACTATTTCTTTGAAATAATAATATATTATATATTAAATACATTATAATATATATAATATATATATATATATATATGGTTTATTATTTTATTTATTTTATTTATTCAATTATATATTAGTGCTTATAATAATTATTAGTTATTGAAAAATAATAAAAATATTTTGTTTATTTTATTTAATTTATACTAATATTTGTTTAATTTTTTAAATCTAAGATATTTATATTACATCCAATCATTAATATTATAAACCCTATGAATAATATTACACTCTAGAAATATGAAATTTTAGATTAATTAACCCAAGAGATTGATATTATAAAGCTATGACAATAATAAAACCAAGGGATTAATACTAAAACCAAAGGGATTTATATCAGACCCAATGATTAATATTATAAACCCTATGAATAATGTTAAACACTAGGAATAATAACCCTTATATTAATAAACCCAAGGGATTCATATTATAAACCTAAGGGAATAATAAATAAAAGGGATTAATATTAAAAACCCAAGGGATTATAAGCATAAGGGAATAATATGAAACAAAAGGGGTAAATATTATAAAACTTAAAATAAACATGGTTGAACATGGTTTACCATGGTTGATTTTCATTTGAGACAGTCTTTGTCACAATATGACGTTGGACCACAGTTGACCATGATTTATTTTTATATTGAAATAATCTTCATCATAATGTGATATTGGATAATGGTTGACCATGGTTGACGATGCTTGATTTTGATATTGAGAAAATCTTAGTCACAATGTCAAATTGTAACATGGCTTATGGTGGTTGACCATAATTATAAACCAAAGGGATTTATATTGAATCATATGATTAATATTATAAACCCTATAAATAATATTTCATGTTGAGAAAATCTTTATCGGAATGAGGTGTTGGAGAAAGGTTTACCATGTTTGATTTTCATATTGAGACATTCTTTGTCACAGTGTGATGTTGCACCATAGTTTACCATGGTTGACCATGATTGATTTTCTTATGGAGCCAATATTCAACACAATATGACATCTAACCATGATTTATTTTCATATTGAGAATACCTTTGTCGCAATGTGACATTGGACCACGATTGATAATGATTATAAACCAAGATGATTTAGGTTAGACCAAAATATTAATATTATAAAACCTAGGAATAAGAACCCTCATATTAATAAATCCATTGATTCAAATTATAAACCCAATGGATAAGTATTATTAACCCAAGGTATATAAACCCTAAGATAAATATTATAAACCCAATGGATTAATAATAGAAACCCAATGGATTATACACCCAAGGGAATATTATGATACTGAAGGGATTAATATTATAAACATAAGGGTTTGATATTATAAGCCCATGGGATCCATATTATAAATCCATGGGAATAATAAATCCAAGGGATTAATACTAAAAACACATGGAATTATAAACTCAATGGAATAGTATTACACTGAAGGGATTAATATTATAAAACCATGGGATTGGTAATATAAACCCATGAGATTGATATTATAAACCCAAGTGATTGATATTATAAAATCATGGGAATAATAAGCCCAAGTAATTAATACTAAAATCCGAAGGAATTATAAACTCAAGGTAGTAAGATTACACCGAAGGGATTAATATTATAAACCCAAGGGATCGATATTATAAACTCCAAGGGATTGATATTATAAAACCATCGTAATAATAAACCCAAGGTATTAATACTTAAAATTGAAGGCATTATAAATCCAAGTGAATAATATTACACCGAAGGGATTAATATTATAAACCCAAGGGATTGATATTATAAACCCCAAGGGATTGATATTATAAAACCATGTGTTACACAAAAATATCGTCACCTTGATTATTTGTAGTTGGTATGGGTCTATCACCACCTATGCTAGATTCCTAAGAAAGTCTCAGACCTCAGCTCTTCAAAACAAGCTTTAGAAATGAGAGAAAGACATCAAAAAGCAATGTAACTCTGGTTCCGCACTTTCTCTCACTTTTGCCTGTGGGCCCGCACCTTTTGTTCAGGATATCTGCGTACTTATATGCTCTGTATGTAAAGGGGAGGGTGCCTACCCCTGTGAAAGTCAGAAGGCGCAATTTTTATCTTAAAAAACTCACTTTGGGTTAATTCTAGAGTTTTCTAGAAGTATTTTTTATGTGGATTGTTCACTCCAAGTGGTTCATGCATCCCATAAGAGGAGGAACTAATCCCTTGTTAGGAGGAGCTATCCCTTTGAAGGAGGATTCTATCCCTTTGAAGGAGGACCTGGCAACTGATCTCCATTGCACTATAAATTGAGGAATTGGGTCAGTGGCTGGAGAGGTTAGAAGCTGAACTTTTGAGGGTAAATGCTAGTGAAATCAAGACTTCCTATTTGAGCATAAGAGGAGAGATCACATACCTTTTTGGCTTCATTAGGGAGTGAGTAAAGCTTGTGAAAGTAGAGGATACTTCTTGTTGGACCATGGGAGGAGCTTGTACAGCGTCAAGGCAAAGGTTGTAAGGTTCTTCTTCTTTTGAATTAATACAATCAAGCTCATTTTTCTCAACAAGTATCTCATGTTATTTGTTTCATGGACTCCTTGAGTTTCATGTTAAATATGTTTTATAATACTGGTTATTCAAGTGCTATTTAATCGTTCGCCTTGTTTGTGTTTGCAGGTTTGCGACAAAGGAACTTAGTTGGATCAAAGGAGCAAAGGCATCCCCAAACTTGCATTGGACATGAGGTAGGCCTTAAACACATTTGTTTGCCATTATTTATAAAGCGCATTTAGAGAAAGATAGTGTCTGGTTGGTTTGTTTGTCGTTAGGTATTCATTAGATTCTAGGAAGGTCTATCTTGTCCACAAGATCGACCCATTCCGCGTGACAAAATGGCAACTCCACTGGGGACTTGATTGTTTTCCTCGTTTTTCTTTGACTTGAGAAACTTGCCTTTTTGTTTCTGTTTTTGGCTTGTTGTGTGTGGATTTGGGTAGACTTAGTGGATTTAGCTTTGTTTTTTATTTTTCATTACTTTGGTCGAAGTCCGCAGTCTCCACATGTACCACAGTGTGTACCTGTATGCAATTTTACTTTGTGCACAGAGCGTACCCGCACCTTTGTAAACTCTGAACCTGCGTACCCTACTAAATTTTTGAATTTTTGAATTTTTCTCTTTAAATTAGTTTTATCTTGTTTTTGTAGTGGTTATCCTCTACCCATATCTGGATGTGACTGGTTGAAATCTTTCTTTGGTTTAATTTCATTAGCATTAGGGTTTTAGGTGAAATTCCTAGGAGTTTTGCTTGTTGGGTTTGTTTTTCGATTTGGTTGTGTAGTGGCTCTGAGCTCAGAAGCTGTAGGGACTTCAGATCACCTTAGTGTCTACCAACCTTCTTATGAGTGTGACCATTTATGAAATCTCCCCTTGTTGAGGAAGCCTCTTTGAGTTTTCTCTTTACAAAACTTCGAAAAGCTTGTGATTGAAAGTTTGGATTTTCATTTTTCAAAAGGAAAACAAAATTTGTTGTTCTTGACTTATTTGTGTTTCTGGAAAAATTGGTCCTTGGTTTGCTTGTAACCAAGTAAAACATCCTCAAAAAGACTTTTTGTGAGCTTTTACTTCAAATAGGTTTTCATAGTTTGTATATCTTAAGTTTTCTTTATCCAATAGTTTTCTCAGAGATTTGCTTTAGTTATAGTTTTAAATGTTTTTTTTTTTTAAATATGAAAGGCCTCTTTTGAAAAAGTTTGTTTTTAGTAGCATTTGAATTTTTGAATGAAAAAGAGAAATTCTTGTGAAAATAATTTGTTATCTCGTTCTTGGGTGCATTGGAATGAATACTCTTCTTTTCATTTGATTGTTAAGAAAGATTTGTGTTTTCAAGTATTTGCATCTTCCAACTCTTTCCTAGCTAGAACTTCATTGAAGAGAAAAGATCATTTAATCATATTAAGTGCATTTTTGTAGTGATTTTGAGTCGAGTCTTTACACCAAAAGTTTCATCTCCATCACCTCTTGACTTAATCAAAAGCCAATAAAAATCATGCTTAAAATAAAATCAATCTAGAAATTTTTTTGTTTCTAGGGCTCTGATACACCAACATAGCTTAGGCTAGTATCTTGGAGTAGGGAGTAATTAACTCTCCAAGGTAGCAAAACAAACAAGTAGCTTTATCTTGCAGTAGGAGAAATCCAATTGTTGCATCTATGCTCTGGGAAAGCTCCTCTTAAAGGAGAAGCACAAGATCGTGTCCGAACCAGTGTGGGAATCAATCCTTCCTCACTGGGAACGACGTCAGATATTCACGTATTACAAACGGTAAACCTCGGATTAACCATTTTCGAGGAGCCTAGGGTCACTTGTTGGTAAACCTCGGTTTATGTCGAGGAGCCTTCAAGGGGATTGAGCTTGCTACTCTACCCTTGCGTGCGTATTGGATCGTAGAATGTTCCCCTAGGTATATTTGTTTCTGTTGGTAACCTTAGTAACCATATTCTCTAGGATTCTTCCTAAGGTGACGGTGGCGGGAAGATCCCACTGTACCTGGAGCAGACATCGGCTAGACTCACTTGATTTTCTGGGGGGTTCTCTTCACTCGAGACGGTTAAGTGGAGAAACTTATGCCAGTCTATTCATTAAGTAGGTTGCCGGGGTAACTGTTCCAACCGCTATTTCTGTACCGAACTCTACGACGTTGGATTTCATCACCAACTAGTGTTTTCGGTTCAGAAAGTTACTGTTTGTGTGTGTTTGATCTCTTAGATTCTTTAGGCGTGTGATTCAATTTGATTGGTTCTTTAGAGACTTTAGGTGGTTTTCATTGAGATTTTACTTTCTTTGCGTGTGAAGTAGTTAAAAGTCTTTAACTGTGGCTGAATTACTGAGGCATTCTCGTAGACTTCGGGGCCAATCCCCTGAGTTTGTTAATGTGGCTGAGTTACTGAGAACTTCTCGTAGACTTCGGGGTCAACCTCCTGAAGACATACCGAGCCACTTTGAAGGCTTGAGAGTCCTCGTATCTCCAAGTAGCGGTAGAAGTGGGTCACCTGAAGAAGGAGAACCTTCTTTGGTAGAATATTCTGATTCTCAACCGTTAGTAATTTTAGAAGTTACTGGTAGTATTTCATCTACTAGTGATATAGGTGAAGAACCTGAAGTATCTGAACCCGAATCTGAAGTTTCTGCTACTCCCGTATCAGAGTTCGTTTCTCCGAATCCTAGTGGTCCTAGTTCTCCTAGGGTAGAAACCGTAATTACCCAAGATCTTCCTGCTGGACTCATAGCAATCGAAGAGTTTGCTATTTCGGATATCGAAGAAAACTTCCCTTTTCTGGACAATCGACCTATCTTAGAGCTTAGGGAGCATGAATCGATTTTTTATAGTCCGCCTAGGAGCACTGCTTGGTACCTTTCACTGACCAATCTTTTGGAAAATCCGGGACTTAGTTTTACACCACCTCACATTTTTTATCACCCTTCACCTAGAGATCATTATCCTACATTGAATATGTCTAGTCCATCATCCATGTATTCTCAATCTCGGGAAGCCTATTTGTACGGCGGTCCTTCAATTCCCACTGGGTATCAGTCCATCTCTGGTACTTTTTCGGGAGCATCTCCTCGTCCTATCGAACAAAAGTTGTTAACT
>APFE030261650.1:112588-126248 GCA_000404065.3 Pinus taeda
AACCTCAGTATCAATATGCACCCCAAAATCAACCTCAATATCAGTATGTACCTTAAGGTCAACCCCAGTATCAGTACGTGCCTCAGGGTTATCAACCCCAAGGTCAGGACCCATCTCGAGGTTACCAACTGCCTTCTAGTCAATCATATTATCAACCTTACCCTCAACCTGGTTATGGCCCTCAAATCCTTAAGGTCCATACCCCGGAACGAATTTGGTGTGGGATCCATCTCAATCTCAGCAGGTCTTGCAACCGAATGTGTAGTCGTCATCTCAACCTGTACAACCTTTGGTTGCTGGTCCATCTGAGCAACCCATCCAGTCCACTGTTCAAACTTCTGACCCTTCTGTAGTTTCTCAGTCTGGGCCTATTACACCTTGTACTCCACCTCAAACGTCTGTTGCAACTACTGCAACATCTACTCCATCTACCCCACCTTCTTCTGGAGTATCGGCAGCTCTGGTGTCTACTGTTCCTGTATCTACCCCTCATACCTCTTTACCTCAGTCTGGATCTACGGTCCAGACTTCGGTTCAGATGCCTGGAGGAAGTATGGTTATCACTTCTCAACCTCAGTTTAATCAACCTCCGTACCAAGCACAATATCCATATGGTCCTGCTCCACAACAACCAACCTATTAGTATCAACCGTACCCTGGGTATACATATCATCAACCTCAGCAACCCCAGTATGGTCCGGTTAATCCTGGTTTTCCAGGAGGTCAACATATCACGAATGTGATTCCCATTCCTATTTATCCTAGATATCCTCCTCCTGAGGCTGGTTTGCAGACCTCAATTTTCAGGGACCCTAATCGTCAGTTACCATTCATCGCAACTTTGGACTTACCTAACTTGATGCACCTTATGAACGATCCAATAAACTATCTTCCGTATTGGCCGCCAATGCCACATAAGTTGCCCAGTGATATTCCAAAATTTGAAGGTAAACCAGGAGAGGACCCATCGAACCATGTGATGACTTACCATCTCTGGTGTGCGTCCAACTCCATTTCAGATGATTCTATTCGCTTACGTCTTTTTCAATGCACTCTCATTGGTCTTGCAACCAAATGGTATATCAAATTACCACGAGCCACTTTTTATGATTTTAGTCAGTTAGCTACCTCGCTTTTAACTCATTTTCAATTGCCAGTCAGATATGACAATGGCACGGAGCTATTAACTTCATTAAAGCAGTCGACGTCCACTTTCATTTCAGATCATATCCATGAATGGAGACATCGACGTCGTTTAGTGAAGGTTTATATCCCGGATAAGATCTTAGCTGAATGGTTTGTAAAATCCTTATTGCCCAAGATCACTGAAGATGTAGCTAAAGCCGGAGTAGTTACTGAAGAGCAAGTCATTGCTCAAGCGCAGTACCTTGACTTAGTTTATACTCAGTCAGGTACGTTACACGAGAAGATCCCCGACCTACCCAAACAAAATCAAATCGATGCTGCTCCTTCAGGGTCTCATGCTACTGATGGTATGATTGGCATGGTAAATACTAAAAGTAAGAAGAAATCTTCTAAGAATTCTTCTCCTATAATAACCTTGCCAGATTCCCCGACAGGAGAGTCTTTCGCGGAACTTTCCGCCGATATTCACGTTGTAGAGTCGTCTACAGCTAAACCAAAAACCGATGGTAAGAAGAAAGGGAAGAAGAAGAATAAAGAGAAAAATTCAAAAGAGAAACCCGAAAAAGCGGAACCTACTGATGAAAAACGCAAACCTCGTTATCCGTGTCTCATTTGCGATGAAGACCATTATACGAGAGACTACCCTCATTGGGTGGAAGTTACAAAAATCGTCAAAGGTTCCCAAACTCCTGCTGTCTTGAAGGATCCTTTTCCAGATCAAGATATTAAGATGATAGGTTCATCCTCCAGTGCCAATGAAGAACCCATATTGATGATGTCTCATGTAAGGATTACGACTCAATCGCAACATTATGGCAGTAAAAGTCACGTTGATGGAAAGGAAGCAAAATCTTCTCATTCAAATCCATCAACCTCAGCTCCCGGTTCCGATCCACTACAGATTGGGAAACCTAACCCGGATTTGGTAATCAAACAGCCCACAAAGGGTGTACTTCGAAAGTCTGCTTTCAATCCACACGCGAGAGCGGCTCAGAGTTACAACATTGTTGAGGATTTAGCTGTTTCACCCTCAATAATGTCGGCTTTGGAAGTGCTGCAATCATGTCCAGCACAATGTAAATTACTTTTGTCGGCTATAGGAGCTGTTGACGCTCAGGACGCGAACCTTATAATCTTCGATCTAGAAAATAGTGCACCGCATCTACCTCATCAAATGGCTGTCCAGATTCCAGTGATAGTAAAAAACAGACCTGTTCATAGGACTGTGATTGACAAGGGAGCTTCCACGTGCATTATGTCGATACAGTGTTGGAGATTGCTTGGTTCTCCTTCGCTAAATCAATCCGTGACAATTCTTAAGGCCTTTGATCATCGGTGGTTCCATCCGTTCGGCATTTTACAGGATCTACCTATAGGGGTTGAAGGAAAAATCGTTAATCTAGATGTGGAGGTGGTTGATGCCCCTCTAGATTACAACCTTCTCTTGGGTCGTAGTTGGTCTTACGCTATGACTGTTTTCATCTCATCGGTCTTTCGGCTTATAAAGTTCCCTCACAATGGAAAGATCATAACTATAGACCAGTTGTCATAATTTTCATCAGACCCAGCCTCTGCTGAGAGCATTCAACATGTTGGAAAAGCGACGATCCCTTCTAAGGATGTTGGTGTAGGGTTAGTTAAAGATTCTGGTTTACTGGGCACTTTTCCTTTCCCTCCTATCAACGCATCGTCTTCTACTACAACAATTCATATGATTTCATCAGGAACCATCGTTAATGATGATCCTTGGATTATCCCTTCTGAAACTGAGATAGACTCATTTGGTACTCTTATGCCTTTGAGTCCGTATGAATTTGCATATCAGACCATGCAGTCGTTTTCCGAGCCAACATCAACCCAAATCGACTTAATGAACGAAGTCCATGAAGACTCATTTTCAACATCAACCTCGGAATTAAAAATGTTTTCCGAACTTGTTCAATCAGATGAGCAAATTCGTGAAATGCTATGTGTCGATGAGTTACCATGGGAAGATCTACATCACAGATCTTCGTTTTTACTTGAGAGCGATCGTTTTGAAAACAATTTTTCATCAACCTTTACAACTGAATATGGTAAGGACGCGCAGAATCCGATGAAACATCCTGATTCTGAGTTAAATTTGGGAAATATTTCTAAAACTATTCTCCTCGACATTTCGGTTAAGCCTGGAATTATTGAAAATGTTCATATAGGTGCCTCTAGTACAGATGATTAGATTAAAACATGCAAGGACCTATTTCAAGAATTTCGCGACGTGTTTGCCTAGTCCTATGAGGAGATGCCAGGAATCGATCCAACAATCGTAATTCATTAAATTAAAACCTACCCGGACGCTAAACCCGTTCGGCAACGTTTGCGTCAAATTCACCCAAGAAAAGCTACTGCAATTAAAGCAGAAGTTGAAAAAATGTTGAAAGCAGGTTTCATTTATCCAATCCCGTTAACGGATTAGGTATCGAATATTTTTCTCGTGAATAAAAAGAAAGGAAAAATAAGAATCTGTATCTACTATAGCGACATTAATAGAGCATGTCCAAAGGACAATTACCCTACACCCTATATCGATCAAATTATTGATGATTGTGCCGGCAGTGAAATTTTCTCCTTTATGGATGGCTTTTATCAATATTCTGCCTACCGATACGGGGAACGTTTTCTTATTGCAATTTACCTTTTGGCCTTAACAACGCTGGCACAAATTTTCAACGGGCTATTTCTTATGCTTTTCATGATATAAAACACATTGTGCAACCCTATCTCGATGACTTGCCTGCTCATTCCTTACATTGAGCTGATCACCTCATCCATTTACGAGCAATCTTGATGAGGTGTAGGCATTATTGAATTCAGCTGAATCCCCACAAGTGTGTGTTTTGTATTGAAACGGGTCGATTACTGGGATTTGTAGTTTCAAAAGTCAGCATTCGTGTCGATCTTTCGAAGGTCGAAGCTATCATCAAATTGCCTCCTCCTTCAAATCTTTGCCAACTCCAAAGTTTGCAAGCGAAAGAAAACTTTTTACGTCGATTTATCCCGAACTACGCCAAGATTACAAAGGGTTTTACCCGGTTGTTGAAACAAAATACTTCATTCTTTTGGGACGAGATAGCTAAGAAATCTTTCGATGCTCTAAAACATGCGTTGACCCATACACCGCTGTTACATCCTCCCAACTACAACCAGGACTACTTCTTGTATCTCGTCGCTTCGTATTCCACCATTGGAATGGTGCTAGTTTAGGAAGATGAATTTAGTATGGAACATGTGATATATTACCTTAGTCGGACGTTAAATCCAACTGAGCTAAAATATTCACATGTGGAGAAATTGGCATTGGTAGCTGTTCAAGTTGTCCAACGATTTCGTTATTACATTTTATTACGCAAAACTACGGTCATTACTGATTGCAACCCCATGATCTATATTTTGACCAAGCATTTGCTGGGGGCAAAGTACTCGAAATGGATTGTCATCTTACAGGAGTTTGACTTGGAATTTGAAAATTCCAAGTCAAACAAATCTTTAGTTTTTGCAGAACTTATGTGTGACTTCCCGCGTGCTGATACAGAAACTATGGCGGAGGAGCCCATTGCGGACGAATCCTTGTTTCTTATCAGCACTTTAGATCCGTCGTATGGAGATATCATCACTTATCTCCAAACCCAAACCTTTCGGCCAGATCTTTCACGATCCGATCGTCGGAAAATTCGATTCCAATCCCAGCAATTCAAAATTATTGGAGATACTCCTTATCACCTGGGGGCAGACTCTATTTTTCGACGTTGTTTGACTCATGAGGAAGCCAAAAGGGTCTTAAATGACTGTCACTCTATAGTGTGCGGCGGTCATATGTCTGGGTATGCCACTACCCAAAAGATATTGCGCGTTGGCTATTTCTGGCCGTCTTTGTTTAAATATTGTATTATTGTGGTCCGAAAATGCCACAATTGTCAATTTTTTGATCGAAAGATGCGCGCTCCAACTGCCCCTCTTCACCAAATGGTCCTTTTGCCAAATGTCGTTGGTCCTTTTTCCAAATGGGGTATCGATTATATTACATCTAACCTCACTCGGTCAGGGGGCATGCATATATTATCCTTGCGGTAGATTATTTTACTAAGTGGGTCGAGGCGATGCCTACATTTGAGGCAGACGGCAAAACAGCTGCAATTTTAATATTCAATCATATAATTGCTAGGTTTGGTGTTCCACAAGCGATGATCACTGACCATGGGCGTCATTTTTGAAATGTTATGATGACAGAACTTACAGACCAACTTGGCTTGCGTCACGACAGTTCAACTCCTTATTATCCACAAGCTAATGGTCTGGTTGAAGCTATCAACAAAGTCTTATTCATCATGATCTGACGAATCATTGTGATTCATCGGTCGAACTGGCATAGCATGCTATTTTCAGCGCTGTGGGCATACTGAACCTCAGTGAAAACATCAACAGGGTTCACTCCTTTCCAACTAGTTTATGGTTTGGAAGCTGTGCTACGCATTGAGTGCGAAATCTCGTCATTGCGAATGGCCATCGAATTACTTCCAGCTACTTCCAAAGAGGAAAGACGTTTATTATACTTAGCTCAGCTAGATGAGACTCGCCGCGATGCTGCATTTGCGATCGAATATCATGCCAAACGTATTAAGGCTCAGTATGATCGAAATGTAAACCCTCGAAATTTTTCAGAAGGAGATTTAGTCCTTTTGTACGATCAAGCAAATGATAAATTGGGTGCTGGAAAATTCGTACCTATGTGGCATGGTCCCTTTGTTGTCAAGTGAAAGCAAGCAAAAGGGGCCTATGAATTGGTAGACTTTGACGAGGTCTCTTTAGGTAAAACCAGAAATGGTCTTTACCTGAAAAGATATTATGCTTAAAACGAGTGTGGTGATTTTTTAGTTAGGTTAGTTTTTCTTCAAGCTGGTGTGTTTTAGATTAAAGTGTGCTTAACTTAGAGATTGAGTTTTCCGTCGTTATTCCTGCTTATCTAGGTTTTACGCTTGATGTCGCAGATGTCGACGCCTCTTCAAACATATATTGGTTTCGCTGATGGCGCTTGTCGTAGTTCACGGAATATTTCTTCCGCAGCTTAGGTTATCTATTTGCCCTCTACTGAGTTGGTACCTACGCATGGGGTAAGTCTCGGTCAAAGAACGAACATCATTGCAGAATATAGCGCAGTGGTGGAGTTATTATCTGGATCTATTTCATTTGGGATTTGGAGTTTGATAGTGAGGTTAGATTCTGAACTCGTTGTATTACACCTTAATAGAGTATATGCCATTAGAAATCCAGTTTTATTAAGATTGTTTTTGAGAGTGCGTCTCTTGGAACGTGAATTTGACTATATTGAATATCAAAATATTCCAAGATCTTTAAACACATTAGCAGATGCAATTGCTTCTGAAATGTTAAGTAGACATGTGTGATAATCATACAAGTAAATTTAAAAACATTCCATAACATGTTTAACAAGACAGGCTAGTAATAACGATATCATATATATATATATAGGAGTGTGTCAAAAAATACATCGTCCTCGATCATAGGTTGAAAAACACCTTATGATCGGCAAAAATGATAGGTACAAAAAGCAAAATGTCATGTGAGACTACAATGAGCGATCATCCCATCACTGGTGATGATCTCGATACGAAACCACTGCACGGGCCGTCTTACAAAGGAACCTCCTAAAAGGTCCCGGGACTCCAATCACATAGCGCTGAAGTCGACGAGGGATGTCGTCTATGCTGGTCTCGGGAATGTCCCATGTCAAGCGCTCTAGGTGACTCTCCAACTCGACGAAAGTCTCTGCTGATTCGTCCTGTGGGGCTGGAGTTGGTGCAACTAGTTGTTTTCTCTCGAAAGGCCAGAGAGCGGCTCGTCGCTATGGGCCCACATCTGAATTTTAAAATTATTACTATCAGTTTTGAGACGATATAAAAAATAAAAATAATTAACATTAGGAAAGCATTGAAAATGATTACCTGTGTCGTCCCACTGCTCTCCTAGAGGAAGAGCCATGTCTGGGTCTCCACGAAAGTCAACCCCAGCATAAGGAAAATCCTGGATAGAAAAAACCTGGTTCTCCAACCATTGGAAATACTCAAGTTCGAACTGGACGACCTCGGTCCCCTCGTCAGGATGACGGGCCATGACTGTGACCCATCGCATCAGTTTAGGCTCTCAGGGAAGCCCAGCTCCAACTGTAAGGTGCTACGGGATAAGCATAGCAATCCTCTCCAAGCCAAAGCTCATGACTAAAGCTCCATAACCAAAAGTCTTCAGTTGTTCGTTCTTGACCCTGGTCAATTGGCCCTTCACATTGGCCAACAAAGCATTGCACCAGTTGAAGATGGTTCCCTGAAAGAAATCAACTGCCATACCCATCTGGGATCCGGTGGCAACATGTAATGTGGCAGCTCCGCAAAGTCTAGTAACAGTGAATGCAATCACCATAAGCTCAGGACGGTATATGGTCTTTATGTCTATCCCTTTGTCTCTAGTATGGCGGTTGCAGTACTCTAACCGGAGGCTATCGAAAGACTGGCCACCAGCCCTAGTCCCGAACAGAGTCAAGTCAACGCCTCTCTTAGGAAAACTAGTCAAGAAGTATATATCCGCCTGCTCGATCTCGAGCTGGTGGCTGCCAATAAAGAAACACTGGTCCTGGACGCTCCATCTGTCAACCATCCACTGCAAGAAATCCACCTGAGCCCTCATGCTAGGAATGGCACAGTATTTGTATAAGCCACATGCCCTCAAAGCATCAAGCGAAGGTTGATGATTCCATGCAGGAGCATCCACATCCTTGTGCTCTCGTTCGCGCCAATCTAGCATGATGTACCACCTACATAAAGTAAAAAGATCATTTAGAGAGCTAGAATAATTTTTCTTTCGTCCAATTTTGAAGATTTTTGGGTTAAAAACCCTCGCGGCGAGGCCCGCACCCTTCATGTTGGACACAGTGCATGGGACCACACTTTGTCCACATGGAAGGTGTGGACCCCGAGCTTTTTCCCAATGGAGAAAAAGTCGGGGTCCGCAGGTTCGCAGTGGTGAGCCAGCGTACCCCGAGCGCGGGTTTGTTGCCTAAAAACCCTCCTAAAAAATGAAATTAGGGACTAAATTGAAAAACTAAATGGTTAAAAATGAAGAGGTGGATGATCTGGATTACCTGGAGAAGACAGCATTCGATTCCGATGGTTGAATTTTCCGCAATCTTCACGGGAAGTTTTCAGAGCAAAAGCACTATTTTCTTACCCGAATCACAAATGGTAAAAATGAATGGTAAAAACCCCTTTTTATAAGTTTTTTGGATAAATAAATTTCAAATTTGTTTATGTTTCACTTTAAAAAGGTATTATTGCGGCATTTTTATCTCTTTCAAGCAGGTATGAGTAATGTTTGTGTTTTTGTGCAAGATAACATGATTATTCAAGCGAAATCTATCATTTTCAGCTAGAGTCAACTTTAAGCCCTTTTCTGACTCTGTTAGGTTCCTATACAAATAGGTTTCATCTCTCATGATTAACAGTGGAAGGACCAAATATGTTCATCATTGCAGGCTGCAAAGGTTCCATATTTTGTGTACATACTACAAAAAATTAAAAAATTAAAAGAGGGTATGCCTTAAAAGAATAATCAAAAGGTAAGAAAATCAAGTGGTCAAGAGAAAAGTGAAAATGAACCCCAAACTAAAGACCAGGAAAGTGGCCAGTCAAAATGCCACTACTAGCTTTTGGGCAGTATCATGCTCTGCAAATACTGCTGCTAATCATACTTGATGGATGGCCCAATAATCTAAACTAGACCATGCCATAGTTAAATTTCTTGCTGCAGAATAGAGAATGTTCCCTGACCAAACAGCTCAAGCTTGGCAGATGACTAGCTAGGTAGAGAAATAAAGGTGCCCAACTACTTAATCTGGGGCCTTGGAAGAAATAAGGGTAGATTTTAGATAGGAGGGCAGTCAAAAGAAAAAGAGGAAAATCAGGGTCTGCTAATTCAAGTGCACCCACTTTAATGAAGAAAAAATGTTAGGATTACTAGGATGGGTAAGCAGTGCAAGGTTGCAGAAATGGAGAGCCATCACCAATTGGCCTATTAAGTGCAAAAACTTATGCCACTCAGGGTATTGGCCTCAAAGGCAAAGAGTGGAGGAAAAGCATTGGAAGCATGTCTAACTTCCCCAGTTTTCCCCAAACTTCATTTTACTAACACTCCCAAGGGCCTTGAGGTATGCTCAGGTGTCCAGTTCCATTTCATTGCATCATAAACTACTTGGTCAAACCATGGAGTTCAAACATGAAAAGAAGCCACATTTTTTGTGTAAAACATCCTTTTTTCATCATTTTCATTTATCCTCAAAATCCTAAGTTAAGTTTCACTTATTAAAACTTGGCTTTACCCATTCATTTACCTCATAAACCATATTAATCACTAACATATTATCTAGCTCCCTAACTCCCCCCTTCCCCTAATTCTATTACAATCTATTGAAAATCTCCCAAAAATATCGATAAATACCCTCCCCCTAGCACTATAGCTAAATATCCCTTCCTTGGGAAATATTAACCCCTCAAGGGTTAGTATTAACCCCCAATCATCCTAAAAACTATGGGTTTTGGAAAAAACTATGGTTAAAAGGCAAAAAATCAAAACCCCGCCCTCAATTACCCATGTCCCCCTTTTTTTCCGCCCTAAACTCGTTTTATTAAAAGTTTTAAATAAAAAAGACATTTAATAAAATGCGCGTTTTACCCGAGCAAACCATAACCTAAAGTTTTTAAACCCCCCCCGCACCCGATTTAATTAAAATTTAATTAAATATTAGGGTGGGCCCCTGGTACTAACGCGCCGTCACCTCGCATTTACCACCCGGCGCCCGATCTTCTGCCCCGCCCATCCAACGGTGGACGGTCGATCTTCCAGCAGAGCTGCTCGAACTTTTGCGTCCGGGGGATGGGCGGTATTGCTGCCGTACCCCCGCCACGCGTCAGGCGCCCGCACTTGTTCGCTGGCCCCCCCCAAACCGCTTACCACCCTAGACCCCGCCAGGGAGATCACTTACGGCCCTTCCCCCCACGCTGACGTCACGCCCCCGTCAGTGTGATGTCACCCCGCTTTGCCGCCACCAAGCCTCCACGTCACCCCTGGCCACCATGTCACCCAGTCCACCCTGCCACCATGTCACTACCACCTGGGCACCCATGTCAGCCTCCACGTCACCCATCCATACCCGGGCCCATGACGACGTCAGCATGACGTCATCATAAAAAGGCGCCAGTATGCCAAAATGCATAAAAATGCGTCAAATAACCGTTATTTCGCATTATTTTCTATGACGCGTGGAGCTCCTCTGAAAGCGAAGTTCAACCTACAACGGTCAAAAAGCAAAAGCTATCCGCCAAAGTTGCTGCTGCCTCCATTATCAACCCAACTACTTGCAATTCAGCCAATTCGACTGGTGCAAATGCCTCATATGCCATTAAAACCAGGTATTTGCCGCAGGCATCCTCTCTTGTCCATTGTTCTCCTTGCAATCCTATTTTCCTGCTTAAAGAACTCATCTAAAGGACCCACATTGTCAAATTCACCATTGAAATTTACTTAAAAAGCCACTGAAAATCCTGCACGACGAAAGTCTCGTAGAAACTTGCGACCCTCTGTGAAATTAACCATTTTTCCGCAAAGAGCAACTAAAGAAGCCGAGCTACTAGCTAGAAGACTGAATTGACAGTTCCCTCATCCCTGCTAAAGGAATTCTCTGCAAATAACCAGCTAACCAGCTCAAACATACTCTGGTTCTTCAAAACAGAGTGCCCCACAGATTCATTAAGCCTGTGACAGCCTCCTTGCACTGCCAAATTGCTCAATGCAAACAGAGATCAGTAAGCCATTTCCTCAGCATTCACATTAAGCTTGAAATAAAGTAAGCCACCAGCTAAAAACAAGACAATGGCTACTCCAGCTGCTCTGGATGTAGTACCCATAAATCCACCTAACAGAGAACTAGAAACTATGCCACTGGTGGACAATGATGCCCTCATCACAGAATTTGTGGCAGAGAGAAGCCACTTGCAAACATATTTCCAACTAAGAAACAGTCACTTGGACAACAGTGACCTGTATAGCATCTGGGAATCCAATCTGCCCACCTACATCCTGCCTTTTGTCAACATTTTTCCTGAAGTCATCCACCTATGTGCAGAGAACTATGACCAGAAAATCAGGGCTGTAAAGTCTCCATCTGGGAGCATCCTCTTTTATATAACTCCAGATTCCATCAACCAGATGCTCAACTACAAGCAGAACCAGCTGCTATACCCCTTCTCCATGAACTATTTGCTAGATGAGGGCTCCAAACTCTCTAGCACAAACATTGCTGCCATAGCCAGGAAATTCATGAAGGCAGACTGCCAACCTTCTGGGCCACCTCATTTTTCCTAGGCAGATTTCAATGAGGTTGGCAAGCTACTGGTAGATATGCTCACCTCTGTGCTGGGGTTCACTACAAACAAGCATGTTGATCTAACTGTGCTGGTCATGCTCTCTGCATACAGCCTTGGGAAGCCCCCTGCTATGAAATACAATTATGCCAAGTACATTGCCAATAAGATACATGATCAATTGACAAGGCTGAAGAGGGAGGCAATATTCAAATATTCCTCATACATCTATCATTTATTCTTATATTACCAAACAGATTGCTTCCAGTGCTCAATCAGGAAGCTAGACTCACACGGTGAGAGGAGGTTGTTGAAAATAATACTGAGAGGGGGGGTGAATCAGTATTATCTAGTCCTTTTAAGAATTCTTCCTTACTTATACTTTGAATTATTTTTGCATATCAGTACCATAAAACAATGAGCATGAACAAGAAAAACAGACAGTCACATCAAAGAACACCAGATATAAGGTGGAAACCCAATGTGGGTGAAAACCACCTGGTGCAATATGTCTCTATCTTCTTTCAAATTAGAAACTCCTTTTACAATGGTCTTGTACTGGTGCAGTCCTTTACCAGTACGCAGGCTGCAACCTGCAGAGAGCAACAACTCTCTCTCGTTTTCCAATCTCTCCTGGAAGGGAGCTGCAACCCCCTACTTCTTTTCTTTCAAGGACCACTTTTCATAAATATCAAATGATCATCAAGTACCAGTAAGTCACCCAGATAACCAGATCCACAATAACAAAAAACTAAACCTAGAACACCTTCTGTGGCGTCTCCTGCGGTGCCTCCTGCGGCGTCTCCTGTGGCACCTCCTGCGGCGTCTCCTGCGGCGCCTCCTGCGGCGTCTCCTACGGCGTCTCCTGCGGCGCCTCCTGCGGCGCCTCCTGTGGTGTCTCCTGCGGCGCCTCCGCACTTCCGCAGCTGCAGTGCTCGAGAGATCACCCTTCACAGATTCGATTTCCACTTCACTTTCATATAGATCGAGCTTTTGAAACAATAACCCAATATTTCAAATCTTAAGATATTCAACCCAAAAGCATACATAAGCCAAATGATCTCCTTTGCTTTATATAGGCAAACTCTTCCTCAAATCATGGACCAATACCATGGGCCAAAACCATAACAAACCAATAACCATCAACTCAATACTAGGGATCAACACGTCTGTCGAGATGCCATGGTCAAAAAACCATAGGTTCAAATTCCAAGGACTAACTACCATGGACCAAAGGTAAGTATTCCCACATGAAATAAACTTTTCTCTACATAAAATTCTGTGAACTTTTCTCCACATGAAATAAACTTTTATAAACTTTTCTCTGCATAAAATTCCATGAACTTTTTCTCCTGCGTACTTCTTAATTCTCATCATATTGAGAGCCATGCCATGGGTGTTGCCATCAAGTACAACATCTGTAACATATAACCATACCAGAAACATAATGCCAACAATCTCCCCCTTTGGACTTGATGGCAACCTCAAAAAACTTCAGCGACATTCTCCCCCTTTGACATCAAGGGCAAAGGGTTATGCTCCCCCTAAGAACATGCTCCCCCTGAATATGAACCAGATCTGCAAAGAAGAACCATAAACCACCAGACACCATGACTGACCAAGAAAGAGATAGAGACATATTGCAGCTATATTCAGACCAGCTCCCATGATCTCCTTTTGTACATCCTCCATAATGCCAACAATGCATTATATTCTCCCCCTGAATCTGTGCTGCAACCCAGCACATGTACGCATATACCCCAGATGAATCATGCGTACAACCAACAATCAGAAGAGTCTCAACAATAAGATGATGGATCAACAACCCCCAACTTTTGCCTGAGGTATTCAAAAGTCTCCCTGGGCAATGGTTTGGTGAGAATATCAGCAACTTGTTCCTTAGAAGGAACATACTCCAACTTGAGCTTTTTTTCAAGCACTTGTTCCCGGAGAAAATGATACCTGATTGGTACGTGCTTGGTTTTTGAATGCATGACGGATTCTTTGAGATGCTGATTGCACTTGTGTTATCGCATAAGATAGAGATAGGT